>CM035426.1:122663072-122695572 GCA_020310875.1 Ceratopteris richardii
AGAACTAGCCACATCGACCTTCCACTAGGACACCACTGAAGCTCCCTTGTGACTCACTAATTTGACTCACCATGTTCTAGAACTCACGTGGTATTTTTGCTACATTTTATGAATAATATGAGCCTTCTTGAAGTATTTGAAGACTTCCCAAAGGTATTTACATAATTTGAAACTTGTACCCTACATAAAACAAATGTTCGCAACATTCTCCCCCTCAAGTTTCAAAGGGTATTTCCTTCATGCCAAGAATATAGTTGAATCTTTGAAGCTTTGGTCCATCCAAGGATTTGGTGAAGATATCTGCAACTTGATCCTTTGTTCCAACAAAAGAAACCTGCACTTCATTGTTCATGGCCTTCTCTCGAACATAATGATAGTGAACCTCTATATGCTTTGTTCTAGCATGAAAAATAGGATTTGAGGTCATATGAATGCTGCTCAAGTTATCCCCATATATCAGTGGTACATCAACCTGCACATTCAAGTCATGAAACAACTTTTTAAACCACATAACCTCAGTAGTAGCCAATGCTAAACCTCTATACTCAGCCTCTGTAGAAGATAAAGCAACTGTAGGCTGTTTCTTTGAACTCCATGTTAATGTCTTGTTTCCTGCTATTACCACATATCCACTTGTGGATCTTCTGTCATCTTTGCTTCCAGCCCAATCTGCATCACTAAAGACTTTAAGAGTTAGATCAACATCATGACTATAAAATAATCCTTCGTTCATGGTACCTTTCAAATACCTAAGCACTCTTTTCGCTGCATGCATATGAGGTACTCTAGGTTCATGCATAAACTGTGACAATACTCCCACTGCATAACATATATCAGGTCTAGTTTTTGTTGCATAAATCAAAGATCCTACCATGGATCTATATACATTCATATCATGCAACTCATCACCTTCCTTTGCACTCAGCTTTACATTACATTCCATTGGAGTAGAAACAAATTTACATTCCTGCATACCACACCTTTTCAGCATATCACATATATACTTTCTTTGTATCAACCACATACCTTCATCGCTATACACAATTTCAATCCCAAGAAAGTATCTGAGCAAACCAAGATCTGAAATTTTAAATTCCTTTCCCAAATTACCTTTTATCTCATCAATTGCTTTTGCATCATTCCCTGTAATCAACAAGTCATCCACATAAATGCATACATAGACACACATGCCATCTACATGTTTTACATAAAGTGAAGGATCAGCATGACTCGCTGTGTATCCTTGCAGCATAAGATACTTTACCAACCTTGCATTCCATGCCCTTGGTGCCTGCTTAAGACCATACAATGCCTTCTTTAACCTGCATACATGATTAGGACATTTTGCATCCACATAACCATCTGCCTGTGACATATACACTTCTTCATTTAACTCACCATTAAGAAAGGCATTTTTTATATCAAGTTGATATATATTCCACCTTTTACTTGCAGCTAAAGCCAACAAAGTTCTTACTGTTGCCATATTTGCTACTGGACTACATGTTTCCTCATAGTCCACACCTTGAGTTTGATTATATCCTTTTGCTACAAGTCTAGCCTTATATCTAGACACACTACCATAATGAGTATTCATGAAAGATTCATAAGTATACCTTTGAGGTTGCTTACTTACTCTTGAAGTTCTTCTTACCTCCAATGTAGATGCTCTTCCTTTCTTATTAGGAACCTTTGATGATTCTCCATACTCACATACATCACTAATTTCCTCTCCTTCATCATTAACTTCAACAAGTTTGAGTTTACCTTTACTTTTAACACTTGGAGGTGACTCTTGCCTTAATCTTCCATTGAAAGGTGATCCTCTTTCTTCATCTAGACCACTCCTTTCATCATTTAAACTTCCCGATGGCTGAACTATGCATTCATCTCCTTCAACCACACCTTCTTCATTTTCATCCATGTCCTGCAAACAATTCTTATCTGCATACCATGAAAGTGATTCATCAAAGTTTACATCTCTTGACACAACAACCTTATTGGTATGAGGATTATAGCATCTATATCCTCTTTGAGTATCTGCATAACCAATAAATATACATTTTTCTGATTTTGCATCAAGTTTAGATCTCACCTCATTAGGTACATGTACATAACATACACAACCAAATACTTTCAAATGACTTACACTTGGTTTCCTTCCATGCCATACCTCATATGGTGTCAAATGATGAACTCCAGCAGTCGGAACTCTATTCATAATGTAAACACTTGTGCTAACAGCTTCAGCCCAAAAATAATTAGGCAAACACATATCATTAAGCATACTTCTAGATGCTTCTGCTATGATTCTGTTTCTTCTTTCTGCGACTCCATTTTGTTGTGGAGTATACCTGCATGTAACTTCTCTTTTGATACCTTCATCATACAAAAAATCAGTAAAAGCTTGAGAGAAATACTCTCCCCCTCCATCAGACCTTAGCTTCTTAATATACCTTCCTGTTTGCTTTTCGACATATGATTTGAACTTCTTGAAACAATCAAAGACCTCACTCTTATGTTTCATGAAATACACAAATGTCATTCTACTATGATCATCAATGAATGATACATAGTACTTATTACCAATCAAGGATGCCTCTTTAGTAGGTCCCCACACATCTGTGTGTATGAGATCTAGCAAACCATCACTTACATAACTTGAATGCTTGAAAGGTTGTCTACTCTGCTTACCCATTTGACATGCTTCACAAAGATGCACCATATGTTGCTTAGTAAGATCAGGTAATCCTTCAACAATCCTCTTCTTTGATAGCTCCTTTAACCTGTGTACATTCATGTGTCCAATCCTTTTGTGCCATAGATCAAGCTCTGCTATTCGATGCATACCATAAGAGAAATAGTTTGTATGATTTGGGTTTACCTTGAATGTAAACAATCTACCTTGTTTTTGACCTCTAGCAATTAACCTCCTTTGCTTTGGATCCTCAATGAAGCAACCTGCATGATTAAATCTCACTTGTAGACCTTTTTCTACCATTTGACCAACCGACATCAAATTCTTAGTGATCGTCGGCACATAAAGTACATCCTTCAAGCAATTTTTCTTGCTCTTATCCTGCATAACAACATCTCCAACCTGCATAATCTTATGTGTTGTATCATCTCCTGTTTCAACATGACCTTTACATGACGGATTATGCATATTAGAAAACCATGAAGCATCATGAGACATGTGATTAGAACAACCACTATCTACATACCATACATCACTATTGGAATTCATCTTAGTTTCTACATTCATCATAAGAAGAGAATCATAATCATCACTTTTACCTTCAACTGCATAATTTCCTTGTTGTTTACCTCTTCTTGAATAGCCTCCTCTTCGATTACCACCTTGATTATTTTCATTTTGATAACAATCTTTGGCATAGTGTCCATACCTTCCACATATATAGCAATTGTTCTTATTATCTTCACTCCTTTGTCTTTGGTTGTAGTTGTAGTAGCCTCTCGTACCTCTAGCGCTTGATCTTCCTCTTCCTCTTGTGTTGAAGAAGCCACTTGAAGTCCTTTGATCATCGATCCTTCTTCCTCGACCTCTATTTGAACTTCTTCCACCTCTGTTTCCACCTCTTGATGATCCTACATAAAGAGCTTGTCCTTGAGATCCTTTTTGATTTGAAGTAGAACCATTTAGATTCATCTCCTCCGTGACCATGAGGGCAATAAGTTGATCAAAATCTGGTAATTCTCCTCTGACATAAACTGAAGTAATGAAGGGTTTCCATCTCTCATCATCTTTGAGTCCGTTGAGAGTATGTGCAACCAAGTCGTCGTCCTCCACATGAGCTTGAATTGATCCTAGTTGATCTGCAATCTCTTTAACTTTCAATATGTAATCATTGACCGATGTCCTTGTATCTTTCTTTATGTTATTCAACTCATTTTTGAGTTGAATCTTCCTTGCTCTTGTACCTGTAGCATACAACCTTTCCAATGCAAGCCAAACATCTCTACTTGTGTCTAGATCTTGTATGTGTCCTACCATTGAATCTTGAATATTTTGTGATAAAATGAATATAACCCTTTTGTCTCTCTCATTCCAAAGTCTAAACTCCCTCAATTGTTGCTGATTTGGGTCCTCTGGTAATGTGGGTTTGATATCTGTGCCGTCAATCAAACCATACAAGCCTCTACCTTGCAAGTATGCTGTGATTCTAAACTTCCATGCCTGATAATTGGTCTTATCAAGCTTCTCTATTTGTGCATGTTGGTCTCCCATAATACAAATGCTAAGCTTCCTCCTTTAAGCCTCCTTTCCAATGTGTGTGATGAGAAGAAATATAATATTTACCTTGTAAATGAGGTATGTGCACCTTTCTTTGCTTGGATGTTGCTTCAGATGCCTCCTTGCAATCTTCTTCTACCTTTGTGTAGTGTTGATGATGAACTGCTTCTTTGATAGCTTCAAATTCTTCGTCAAGGTATGATAACCTTCTCCAAGCCTCCAAGTACTTGCTCTGATACCAATGTTGGAGTTTATTGACCTCCAAAGTATAGCAGGAAGTAGGTGGAACCCCCTAGGAACAAGTTGACCTTCTCACAAACTTCATCATAGAAAACCAGTCATGCTTGCAGAGCTTACTACTCTCTACTCACTCAAAAGTTTTTAAAACTGTTTTAACCACATATACTAGAGACCAAGAGCTTTCCAATGAGCCAAAGAACACTCAATTTGGATAAATACTCAATGAGCTATGACCTCTGCAATATGCAGCTTTAATGGAGACCTTGAAACAGAGATGAACCTGAGGACATACATCACTTGCAGAGACTACTGCTCTTAACTCACAACTCCAATGGATCTGAAAATTTCCAGAATACAAATAGACTTGGAGAGCTTTCTAACAAGCCAAAGAACACATGATTTGGATACATACACAAGGAGATGTGACCTCTGCAAGTTGGATGTTCAATGGAGACCTTCAGCAGGGATAAAAAACAGAGAACACACACTACTTGCAGAGAGTGTTGCTCTCAGCTCACAAATCCAATGATTATGAAAATTGGTACTATGAAAGTAGACAAGAAGAGCTTTCAAATGAGCTATCAAACATGTAATTTGGATATATAAGGAGAGAGATACAAGCTCTGCAAGCTCTGCATACAAAAACTAGAGTAGCATAGAGATACTCTCTTGGACATCCCACAAGATCACGACTTTTCTCCTCTTTTTATAGCATGGGAAACTAATCTAAAACCTTCCTAATACATCTAAATTCGTGGTAGACACTTGGATGGAGGTATTACATGACTCAAGTGCTCAAATAAGCAAAGTATTGATGGACTTTGAGAACTAGCCACATCGACCTTCCACTAGGACACCACTGAAGCTCCCTTGTGACTCACTAATTTGACTCACCATGTTCTAGAACTCACGTGGTATTTTTGCTACATTTTATGAATAATATGAGCCTTCTTGAAGTATTTGAAGACTTCCCAAAGGTATTTACATAATTTGAAACTTGTACCCTACATAAAACAAATGTTCGCAACAATGTATATATGTATATTGTAATAAAGTAAGTCTATGATTCGAGTGTCTGGTCAGTTCATATAGATGTGAAAATGGACACTGTTTGGTTACTCATGTGAATGGCCCAAGATCTCTAGACTAGAGTTAAGCATAAGTAATCCACTTAGCCTAGTGGTTAAGTCTCGAGTTTGGGAAGGTGAGGTCTTGGGTTCAAACCCCATAGGGAGCATGGGGGGAGAGTTTTGCCCAAAGAGCTCTAGAGCCTTTTAGCTCAAGTTAACATGAGTTAACTTGAGTCCAAAGAGACTTAACTTGAGTGGGGAGTACACTTACCACTAGTGGACTCTAGTGGAAGATAGAGCAAAAGTCATCATTGATAGAGGCCTCATCTCTTACACATGCCTCTTGAAAGGAATTATGGAGTACTCCATGCTTGGTGAAGTTTTCCTTACGGAAGACTTCAATGCGCATACTCGCAATAAGCAGTGTGAGACATATGATCACGAGAACCTCGAGGCACTACACACACTTGATGAGGAGGCATCTTCACGAACTACGGTAGATATAGCTCTAGTAACAACTTATGAATGACCTCTACTTCGACTTGGTTCCCAACACCCTCTTGTTATTTATAATGGAATGGCCTAATGGCCCTCCTCAAGAGGCTTGACTTGTAAGACACATGGAGTTACCAAGGGAGGGGGGAGCACAGTTCACAATATTTTGGGACCCAAATAAACCACACACTTCATCACATCCTTCTTTGTTCCACGGGTACTCATTAGAGCTGATCATGCATACCTCTCCTTTTCCATACACCATCCCACACCATCCCTAAGCATGTACTCCACACATTACCATCCATTTTGCTCGTGAGCTAGCCTTTCTTAACTCGACAAAGGTCAAGCATGGTCTATGTCTCCTTCACTGATCTGCACCACTCTGAGTCCTCACATCACATATCTCCTTCATCTTCCAAACTTCAGCCATCAACTCTTTTGTGCACACCACCCATACAAGACGCACCCTTCCCCCTAGGACTATGGCCCATAATTGTTGGTATGATGATGAGTGTAGAAAGCTATACCCACACTTTCATGCATGACAAGCACCACGAGAGATCATATATACACACACACACACACACACACATATATATATATATATATATATATATATATATATATATATATATATATATATATATATATATATATATATATATCTATCTATCTATCTATCTATCTATCTATCTATCTATCTATATATATATATATATATAGATAGATAGATAGATAGATAGATAGATAGATAGATAGATAGATAGATAGATAGATAGATAAGAGAGAGAGAGAGAGAGAGAGAGAGAGAGAGAGAGAGAGAGAGAGAGAGAGAGAGAGAGAGAGAGAGAGAGAGAGAGAGAGAGAGAGAGAGAGAGAGAGAGAGAGAGAGAGAGAGAGAGAGAGAGAAAGAAAGAAAGAAAGAAAGTCATATTGACGTCTTCTGGAGGCCAAACTTGGCCTATGAGACAAAACCATGTACAAGTGTAGTAACCCTGTGTAGAAAACGAAATGAAATAAAAAGTACTCGCTACACAAAGCTATATAGAACTGGAGAAGGCTGGGGAGACTTGGCTCTGACTCTGCAGATAATGGCCACCTAATACATGGGGGATCCATAATGTGAGTGAGTAAAATACCCTAACTACTGGTGATGGGCTGGCGGTGGATGTAGTATGTGGTATATCGGTGGTGGTCTGAGTACCTCCTGAAGGAAGATAACCCAGGGGGTGGTGGTACGCCTCTGCTCCATCATACGGTCGTAGGCTGTCCGGATGCGTGAGATATCCTCCTGATATAGTCGTGGTCGACAATATCCAACCATGCGTGGTCAGCGTCGTGCTCTCTGTGTTGATGCCTGGTGGAGCGTGAGCCCTATAGATGGACCTCTCTGATGTAACTCAGCTCGCTGAAAGAACTGAGTAATGGTCTGCTGGGTACTCACCCGTGTCTGATGTGTGGGCTGTAGTGACCGCTCTCGCCTCTCGTATGCTGCTGTGAGGAAGCGTCCCAAGCGCCGCTGATCTCCCATAATCATGCAGAGCTGGAGTGACTCCTCTATCTGAAACTGTGCTCGTAGGTCTAAGTATGCCGGGCATCTAATAACAAAATGCTCCTCACTCTCTACCTTTGTCTGGCATACTCGGCACCACCTTTCCCCACGGGGGACTCCACTGGATCGACCCCTCTCAATCTCGAGCTGATGTGATGAGACCCGGAGCTGATCAATGACAATGCGAAGGTGGTGGGGTAGGTATGTCTGCATGTATCTCGGAATCTCGATGAAGCCCTCGTCCGATATATGTAGGAAATGCTCACGGTAATAGAGCATTTTCAGTGGCAATGTATCCCTTGGGCTCACCCATGTCCTCTGTATGTATGTATGAAATATCTCCTTACGAATGACCCTATTCCTCTCCTGATGAGAGAGCGAGTAGGTGGGTGCATGTAAGTCATACTGTAGTGGTGGTAGCCTGTCTGTGTCAAAACCATGGTGGGCCAGCCAGTCTCATGTCTGTGCATACCATGAGGAGGTGTCGCTTGCTAATGCCATATCACGTGATGCCTGGAAAGCATGATAAGCAATGCGCTCTGTATCCATGCTCCGAAGTCTGTGTAGAAGGCATACTGTCTGGAATAGTGCCTCAACTAGCATCGGTGGTGCAGCGAGCTCTGCTCTAATGATATCATGTGGTACTGAAGGCTTGCTGCGAATAAGTCTGGCAATCATGAGGATCTCTGTCTCCGTGGCTGATGTGTGGGCTGGAGTGACCGATCTCGCCTCTCGTATGCTGCTGCGAGGAAGCGTCCCAAGCGTCGCTGGTCTCCCATACTCATGCATAACTGGAGTGTCTCCTCTATCTGGAAATGTGCTCGTAGGTCTACATATGCTGGGCATCTGATAACAAAATGCTCCTCACTCTCTACCTCTGTCTCGCATACTGGGCACCGCCTCTCCTCACGGTGGACTCCCCTGGATCGACCCCTCTCAATCTCGAGCTGAGAGGGGGAGAGAGGGGGAGAGAGGGGGAGAGAGAGAGAGAGAGAGAGAGAGAGAGAGAGAGAGAGAGAGAGAGAGAGAGAGAGAGAGAGAGAGAGAGAGAGAGAGAGAGAGAGAGAGAGAGAGAGAGAGAGAGAGAGAGAGAGAGAGAGAGAGAGAGAGAGAGAGAGAGAGAGAGAGAGAGAGAGAGAGAGAGAGAGAGAGAGAGAGAGAGAGAGAGAGAGAGAGAGAGAGAGAGAGAGAGAGAGAGAGAGAGAGAGAGAGAGAGAGAGAGAGAGAGAGAGAGAGAGAGAGAGAGAGATGCACAAGTGCATTTTGTAAGAAATGAACCCCAACGTCTCCATGGAAACTTGCCTAGAGCGTGAGGAAGATGATGAGCCATCAAGGTCACCATGGAAGCTTGCCTAGACCTCTGATACCAATGTAAAGAACTATTAGGACCACCACGTGCTAGAGAGATGATTTTCCTCCTAGCCTTATGCCTCTATATATAGCTACTCGAATCAACGAGGACCACAAATATAACTAGAGTCCACAAATGAAGGAGAGGAGAGTAGTGTGCACACTTGTGAGTGATTCGACACAGGTAAGGCAAAAGCTCAACAAACAAAAAGGATTATAGGCAAGAAAGATGATAAAACACCATAAACATTAACATGACAAGAGGGAGTCAAGTTATCACAGTTCTATAAGGAAACAATGGAAATGAGAGAGGTTAAGTGAGCTAGGTTACAAGAGAAGATAGGCTAAGGCTGAATCCACACACCACAAGTAGGTAACGAGGTGACAAGACAAGCACTTTCAACAACAACTAAACAATGCTTGGTTCCACATCAATGCACCAAGTCTCGATACTTTGTGTGCTCCAACAATGTGTAGAGGCGGCCGAGTCCCCTCATAGGGCGGCTGGCTCACCATACACCTTAGCTCAGCACCTCTCTATTTTCCATGAGCGGCAAGCTTTTCCTTGGGCGGTTGAGATTCCGTGAGCGGCAAGTAATGATCTTTTGGATGCTCCATTCAGCTGGTGCCACATGGGTAGTGACATGGCAGGGGTGGATGGATATCCTACCACAAGTTTTATAAGAAGAAAACTTTTTTCGGGCTGGAATGTAATATGGGTGTGTGTATAGTAGGTTCCAAGAACTTACTATTTTAGTTAAGAAGATGGCTGAAAAACAGATAGAGGAGGTGAGGGCCTTCTATTTTTAGAAAACTTGAGATTAAAAATAGGCTTCTCCTCTCAGTTTTAGACATGGAACTCAGTTGCCTCGATTGTACTTTGAGAGAGGAGCTCTTCCCCCACACCTCAGCCTCCATCTTTTGAGTTTCAGCCACTCCACTTTCTCTTTCGTCATGGAGATGTTTTCACAGCCCATTACAACTAGTTCGATTAGACCATTAGAAGATATAAGGATTGTTATACTCTACGGACATGCTTGGGCTACGTCCCAAAAGGAGTCTTCTTCCTTTGCACTTTCGTCCGTCAGGAGTATCTGCGCTTCGATGCAGACTTAAGGACATGTGTAAACTCATAGCTTGATTTTAGATGGGCAATGGGGAGTTACTTGTGGTTATGTGTATTCATTTGTCGGAATTCAAGCATCTGTGGTGATATGCTATTCACTAAGTGTTCCATAGGGCATGAAGTGGTAGGGTGAAACCGTGGATGCATATTCACGGTATTTTGAGGATTATGGGCATTGATCCAAATCCTCAAGGATCTACTTGGTTGTATTGCTTCTGAAATTGAGTGGGAATGCCGGAAGAAGAAGCTGTTTCAGGCGCTTTGCAAACCCATTGGTTGTGACCGTCATACATGTTTTGGCTCTTTGTATTGTTCAAGGTATTTCTCCCAAAAGTTTGAGGAGACCTTTGGTGAGGGCTATGCTTGCCATGGTTTGACTACAACTTGATAGTCAAGAGGATCTTTGGTGAGGGCTATGCCTATGGGAATCAAAAGCCTTTGTGAAAGGGATTAGCACTTAGATGGCTTATGGTGGACAAAGGACAAGGGAAGACCTGATGCTTTTATGGATGCATATTGGCGGCGTCCACAATGCTAGGCTTGCAACGATATAGAGAGAAACATCCGTCTACCTTATGGTATGACAAGAAGTCACATGGTTGATGTGCATTTCTTGGTCCAAGGGGTATTCTTGAGGATATCTTTTAGATATCTAGGATTATTCGATAGGTCCACAATCGACCTATATGACCTAATGGGTGTCAGAGGAGTTTACAGGTTGATGGTCTAAGTTCTTCCCAACATAGGCAATTTTTGTACTCATGTGGCAAGATTGATTTCCCTTGTGTGGATCATTGTACATGATGCAGACACAAGTCAAGGGATTAATGGATGATATGTTGGTGGTATATAGTACTAGTCAATGGATCCATAGGCGATGGGTTTTAGAGCCTAGTGTCCAGAAACAGTGTTTGCGGACCGGCCTAGAAGCACGGTTTCTGGGCCCAATTTTTCTAGAATTTTTTTCTAAAAAGTGTTCTTTGCCTCTTTTGCTTATGCTTACTGTTTCCAACTGTGCGACCTTGAAGATTGACTCGTGTGTGTGTGTGTGTGTGTGTGTGAGAGAGAGAGAGAGAGAGAGAGAGAGAGAGAGAGAGAGAGAGAGAGAGAGAGAGAGAGAGAGAGAGAGAGAGAGAGAGAGAGAGAGAGAGAGAGAGAGAGAGAGAGAGAGAGAGAGAGAGAGAGAGAGAGAGAGAGGGAGGGAGGGAGGGGGGGGGGAGGGAGGGAGGGGGGGGGAGGGGGAGGGGGGAGGGAGGGGGAGGGGGAGGGGGGGAGAGAGAGAGAGAGAGAGGAGGGGGAGGGAGAGAGAGAGAGGGGGGGAGGGAGGGAGGGAGGGGGGGGGAAGGGAGGGAAAGGGAGGGAGGGGAGGAAAGGGAGGGAAAGGGAGGGAGGGGGGGAAAGGGAGGGAAAGGGAGGGAGGGGGAGAGGGAGGAAAGAAAGAAAGACTTTTAACGTCTATTAGAGGCCAAAATCGGCCTATGAGACAAAACATATACATCAGTATGATCCAATCCACTGTGATCCAAAACGAAAATAAAGTGTGAGTACTGCAAACAGGTATAAAAGGAGGGATAGTAGCTTGCATCAAGGGTGTGGGGTGCTATGGGTATGCACTCTATATGCTCAATGGGTGAGATACAAATATGATATGCATAGGGAGGGGAGGCTCGATGGTATCACAACCCACTAAATGCCTGGAGTGGGTGTAGGATATAATGCATCGGTGGGTAAGGCATCATGGCGATCCTCAAAATGCTCTGGGAGTCCAAATCGATAGGGGTGCGCTGCTGACGTCTCTGTATCTCCATGTCATGGCGTGCGTGAATCGCCTGAATCTCTCTCTGATGTGGACGAGCTCTCCGGACAAGGGGTCTCGGTCGTCGACGTTGTCGTCTAAGCTCCTCTGCTCTGTGTAATGTGACACCCCGCATCGAGCTGGGCCCTCGAGTGTATGTGGGTCTAAATCTGTAATATAAGTCTGAGGGGGGGGGGCCAAGTGTATCTCCATCTCCTGCTGGAGGAGTGATGCGCGGCGGTGCTAGAGCTCTACTAGGAAACGACCTAGAGGGCGCTGGTCCTCTGTCCCCAATAAAGCCCTGATCTCTCTGGGCCCCCTGAAGAGCTGTGGGTAGCGGTCTCTGATGTCCTCATATGCCTGGCATCTACATGTGTAGTGCTCCTCGTCCTCCACCTCCTCTCTACATATCCTGCATAATCGCTCATCCCTGGGGGTATGTGTGGCTCGCCCAATCTCAATCTCGAGCTGGTGTGATGATACTCTGAGCTGCCCAATGGCCACTCTCTGAGCTGGTGCCATATATGTATCCATGTATCGTGGTCTCTGAATGAAACCATCTGCTCTCACAGTCAGGAAGTGCTCTCTGTAGTGTTGCCTCTTTGTGGGAAGAGGCTCCCGTGGTGCTATCCATGTCTCCCTGACGTGTATCTGTAGTAGGACCTGACGGATGATCCTATTCCTCTCCGAACGAGAGAGGGTAATGTGGGGGGAAGAGAGGTCATACTGAAAAGGGGGGAGATCCGTAATGCTCATGCCATGGTCTGCTAACCATCGGTAAGTCTGTGCATACCATACTCTCTCATGCCCTGTCTCTGCCAAATGTCTAGAGCTCTCAAATGCAAGCCTGGTGAGTCGGCTAGTGGGGAGCTCTCTGACTCTCAGAATAAAGGTCACCAACTGGAAGAGGGCCTCCACTAGCATCGGTGGTGTGCCAAGCTAAGCTCGTATAATGTCATGTGGAACGGAGGGCTTGCTCCGCAGCAAGCGTGATATCATGGTGATTTGGGGCCTCTCAATCCGCGTCCACATCGCCTCTGTGATCCCTGGTGCCCATACTGCTGCTGCGTACATCAATGCGGGTGTCACTAGAGTGTCAAAGAGCCACCCCTTAGTCCGGGGCTCGTGAAGCAGCGTCTCTCCAATCCTGCAAGTGCCGCATAACCTCGCGTCAATCTATCTCTCGCAGCCTGTGCCATGGAGAATACCCCTGTGCTGCCCGAGAAGGTGATACCTAGGTAGACGTAGGAGTCCACTACCTCTATCTGTCCTCCAGCCTTTGTGAAAGAGGCGCGATGGCGTACTGTCCTGGAGGTATGGAAGATCATGACCTTGGTCTTGCCAAGGTTCACTGTGAGTCCTCTCTCCATGCAAAAGGTATCGAGCGCCTGTAAATGTGACTGCAACCCCTCCTGTGACTCTGAGAGCAGGACAATGTCATCAGCATATAATAGGATATGTACTGGCGTACCTGCGAGGTCTCCTCCTCGCCCTCCTGATCGTTGTATATACTCCGTGATCTCGTCGATGTAGAGACCGAAGAGAGTGGGTGAGAGAGGGCAACCTTGTTTCACACCAATGGTGCTAACAAGGCTGTCTGATAGACCGCCGGGGCATCGTACCCTGCCTGTGACTCGTGCATACAAAGCGTGGATGGCCCATAGCATGTCTGATGGAAGCTGTAACTCCTGGAGCCTCCGTAGTAGTCTCTCTCAAGGGACCATGTCGAAGGCTTTGCGGAAATCCACAAAGCAACTGTATAGTCTCTGCTTCCTCGCCTTCGCGCTCTCGATCAAGCAACGAAGCACGAAGATGTGGTCGATGGTGGAGAAAGTGCGGCGGAAGCCTGCCTGGCCGGGTGCTCTGATCCCCGCTGCCTCAACGTGTGTACTGAGCTCTGCCTCTAATACTGCCCCATAGATCTTGGCCAGGATATGGCCTATCATAATAGTCTTGTAGTTCCCTGGGTCCAACATATCACGGGACTTATGGATAGGCGTAATGGTATGCATAGTCCATGAGTCGGGTAATCCCTCAACCAAAGCACGGTTGAAGAGATGGGCGATCAAGTGGGAAACTACATCTGCTGTGTATATAAAGTGCTCTCCATGTAGCCCCGTGTGGTCTGCTGAACGGCCATGCTGTAGCCTATGGATGGCCTGTCGTACCATGCCTGCTGTGAAGAGGGTGGATATCACCGGACGCGGTGTGGAAGGAATCGGTAATGGTTGCTGTCCTGGGACGTCATATAACCTCTGGGCGTAGGTGTGCCAAGTCGAAGGATCTGCTATGGGTGTAGGTGGACGTGGCTCACGTAGTGCCCTCCACGCGGTGTCACAATCCCTACTCATGAGAAGGTCGATCAACTCTGCCTCCTGTCGCTCCTCAAAAGCTCGCCGCTTTCGGCGTGTGAGGGCTCGCATCTGTCGTCGTGCCTCCCTCTCTGTGATGGATCCCAAGATACTCTGTGCTCTGAGATGTCGGTATAGTCGCCTACACTCCTCATCGTACCATCTATTCTGGGGTGTATGCCCCAGCCGTGTCGGATGTGCAGTGCTGTGGGTGGTGTATGGGAAGCTGAGAGTAGCGAATGTATGGAGGATCGAGGAGAAGTGGGCGGTGAGGGTGTCCAAGGAGGCAGAGGGATCAAGTGAGTAGATGCGCTCTCGAACATGGGAGCTATAGATATGTGCTAGCTCATGTCTAAAGTGAATGGTGGTACGGGCTCGTGGCTGTATGGTGACGGGGTGGGGTATGCATGGTGAGCCGCGAATGGATAGGGCAAGATATGCGTGATCAGCTCCAATCGGTAAGGGTTGGATAGTGAATGAGGTGATCAGATGTGTCGCCTCCGGGGGTCCGATAACATAGTCTACCACACTGCCCCCCTGTGGTGTCGTGGGTGGAATGCAAGTGAGACCGCGCGAGGTGGGCCAGCTCCCCATCCCATTATATATAACAAGACGGTGTGCTGCTCTCATCTGGAGTAAGTGTCGGCCATATAAGGTGGGTGTGGCGGTGTCGACCGAGGCTCTGAGTGTAGGCATGTCCTCTATGGTACGAAGCATTTCAGGGTCGTCAAAGTCGTAGATATCACACTGGTGGCTCTGAGTGCGGGCATTGAAGTCTCCTACAAGGAAGACTTCACCCATCCCGGTATACTCCATAATCGTGTCACTGAGGCAGTCATATGGCGATGTGGTGTCTGGTCCCTCCCCTCCTGATAGCTTCTCAGGGGAATGTGTGAAGCGTGAACCAATGGGTGCAATATAGCATACCGCGAAGTACGCTGCTCTCTCCTCTGATAGCTGCAAGCGTATCCACATGAAACGTGCCTCTGGGTCTCTGGCTACCACCTGTACCCTGTGCTGTAACGACTGTCTATAGAGCACGGCTACTCCTCCTGATCCTCGTGTGGTGTGCTGTCTCGTCTGGCGGCGGTGAGCTGACTCCCACATATAGCCCTCAATCCTCGGTAGGCTCCTCCCCGGGCTCTCGTGTGTCTCTGTCAAGAAGATAATGTCTCTGCCCTCCATCACCTCCTCGAGGCGCCCTGGATGTGTCCATAAAGATCCATTGCAGTTCCAAACTGCAATGTGCACCTCCTGCTGTGCTGTCTCATAGGCCGCGAATCCCTAGTCAATGGGCCGTCCATCAATGATGATCCAACCGTCTCTGTAGAGGGCACGATGTCCCTCTCGTCTGGCCTGGAGGACACGTGGCATGCATGCCTGTCTGTGCTCTACCTGCATCCGTGTGAGGTCGTCATCCAAATAGATGGGGGTGCCCGGTGTAGTGCGTAGTACCGCCCGTCGTCTGAGAAAGTCTCTCCTCCTGGCCTCATCTGAGAACTGAAGGATAAGTGCTCTGCTCCGTGTGGTGTCCCGTCCTTCTCTCCATACTTTGGTGAAAGGGAGAGGCTCATCCGCGCGGTATCCAAGTAATGTGCACAAGCGACGCCCGTCCTGCTGTGGTGATCCGTCTCTCTGTGAGGCTGGAGACGCGAACATTGAGCCTGCGGGCCTGTCGCATCCGCTCCTCCTCAATGGTGGTATGCACTATGTGGATCTCCTCATGGTGGTTGTTCTTCTTTGCCTCCTGTCGAAGGTTCTTTTTGACAACCTCGACCCATCCATCTTTCTTAGTCTCAAGCTCGTTCTGCACCACCTCCATACACTCCTTGATAGTCACCCGAATGTCCTCTAGATGTGGAGCGATCTCCCCCTCCTTGTGCATGCTGTCCAGTTTCGTTTTCATGTCAGTAAGCGCAGTGTGCAACTCCTCCAAGTCCCGTGAGTGCTGCTTGCGGGTAGCGAGAAGCTCTTCCCGAAGGGATTCGTTTTCCTTCTCCAAGGTTGCCACCTTGGCTTCGAGGGCGACAACTCTACGGGTAACCCCGTTCAGTGCAGAATCTCCTTCTTTCTTGTGTTTTCCTATCAACTCTCGGAGGGCATGCTCTAAGGTGGCCAACTGTTCCTCCAGCTTGGGAGCCATGAGAGGGGGGGGGGGGAGAGAGAGAGAGAGAGAGAGAGAGAGAGAGAGAGAGAGAGAGAGAGAGAGAGAGAGAGAGAGAGAGAGAGAGAGAGAGAGAGAGAGAGAGAGAGAGAGAGAGAGAGAGAGAGAGAGAGAGAGAGAGAGAGAGAGAGAGAGAGAGAGAGAGAGAGAGAGAGAGAGAGAGAGAGAGAGAGAGAGAGAGAGAGAGAGAGAGAGAGAGAGAGAGAGAGAGAGAGAGAGAGAGAGAGAGAGAGAGAGAGAGAGAGTTTCTTAGGGTTTGGGATTAGGGTTAAGTGTAGGGTTTGGTTATGGAGTTAGAGTTAGGGTTCCATTTGGGTTCGGGTTAGGGTTAGGGTTAGGGTTAGGGTTGGGTTAGGGTTAGGGTTAGGGTTAGGTTAGGGTTAGGGTTGCACATACTGGATGTTTTTTTTTTTAGGGTTTTTTTCAGGGTTTTCTGCCGGTGACGAGAGGAGGCTGACGAGGTGTAGGTGGCGGGAGGATGGAGAGCTGCAGGAATAGGTGGCGGGAGCAGGCTGGCGGGGGGTGCTGTATGGAGATTAAGGGTGGTGCGGAGGGGAGGGGGGTTGCTACAGAGGTGGGAGAGGAAGTGTCGGGGGGGGGGGGGGGGCAGAGGTGGAAGAGGGGGTGTCAGAGTGCAGATCGCAGGCGGGTTGAGGCGACTGTGGGGGGGGGGGGGGGGAGAGCTGCGAGAGGGGATGGGGGAGCTGCGAGGGCTGAGTGTGCTGCGGCGTCGGAGTGCAGGTCGCAGGCGGGCTGAGGCGACTGTGGGGGGGGGGGGGGAGCTGCGGGAGGGGATGGGGGAGCTGCGAGAGAGAGAGAGAGAGAGAGAGAGAGAGAGAGAGAGAGAGAGAGAGAGAGAGAGAGAGAGAGAGAGAGAGAGAGAGAGAGAGAGAGAGAGAGAGAGAGAGAGAGAGAGAGAGAGAGAGAGGGAGGGAGGGAGGGGGGAGAGAGAGAGAGAGAGAGAGAGAGAGGAGAGAGAGAGAGAGAGAGAGAGAGAGAGAGAGAGAGAGAGAGAGAGAGAGAGAGAGAGAGAGAGAGAGAGAGAGAGAGAGAGAGAGAGAGAGAGAGAGAGAGAGAGAGAGAGAGAGAGAGAGAGAGAGAGAGAGAGAGAGAGAGAGAGAGAGAGAGAGAGAGAGAGAGAGAGAGAGAGAGAGAGAGAGAGAGAGAGAGAGAGAGAGATATTAACGTCCACGGGAGGCCGAAATCGACCTATGGGACCGATCAGGTACATCAAAACATTACATTCCACTTGGGGGGGAAGCCCTCAAGGGGCTATAATAAAGGGAAAAATCAAAATAAAAATAAAAAGGGGGGGATGTGGCTTCCAAAGCACTCTTATGACTCATAAGAGTTTCAAAATTACATCAATATATATTACAAATGAGGGAGATAGCTGTTTCTTCCTATGTGGTATGGGTATGGAAATCTCTGATAATAGCTTGACCGCCTCTGTATACTGCCCACTTTCCATTCTTCCTGGCTTCTCTGACTTTAGTTAACTCTGCTGGTCGATTTTTAAGTTGGAGTGGGGTGAGTTCATCTGCTATCCATACTTTAGTACCTTGTAGTGACTTTGCTTGCTTCATGACAGCTATCTTATCTGACATGTCAAAATAGCTTACCCTTGCCTGAGTTCCTTTGGGTGTGATGAAGACCGGAGACCCTAGATTGATGAAGGGGACCACCTTGGTTAGTTGTGCTTCTAGTACTTCTGTTTCAAGGATGCAGTCATCTTTTAACTCGGGTGCGATGTCCTCCCTGCCCCATCCTAGGGGGAGGCCTCCAATCCTGATAACTTTCTTGTTGCTGTCCACCAATTCCTGCTCCTTTACCACAGACATTACTTCTTTTGAAAAATGTGTAGAGCTGGATAGTTTTACCTCGGATAATTGTGTTGCCAAGTCGACTTTATTTGTTGATTCAGCTCCTGTTTGCTGGCTGTTTCCTTGTGTTTCATGAAGCTTTTGTTGCAATCTGGCTATTTGTTCATCTTTCTTACTAATTTCCTGCTTCATTGCTGCCATTTCTCCTTGGAGTTTCTTCACTTCTTGGAGTAAGTAAGACTCCCATGTTGTTGGTTTGTTGACTGGGGCTGGTATAGAAAGCGGCTGGTGCAAGAGGGAAGAGGCAAAGCTTTTCTTGCCTTCCATGTTGTTGCTGTAGACAGGGAGCGAGGAGAAGGGTGCTGGAAAGCTCAAGGAGAGGGTCCCCTCCCTCACCCTCCCCTCGAGATGAAGAAAGAGGGGGGCTGCTCCCCTCCCGCCTTAGGGTTTCGGGCAGAGGGACTGCGCTTAGGGTTTCGGGCAGAGGGACTGCGCTTAGGGTTTCGTGCAGAGGGACTGCGCTTAGGGTTTCGGGCAGAGAGAGAGAGAGAGAGAGAGAGAGAGAGAGAGGGTCCCCTCCCTCACCACCCTCCCCTCGAGATGAAGAAAGAGGGGGGCTGCTCCCCTCCCGCCTTACCTGCTGTTGTCTCTGGGAGATTGGCGGAAACTGCTACGCTTATGGTTTCGGGCAGACGCAGAGCTCGGGAAGAGGGACTGCGCTTAGGGTTTCGTGCAGAGGGACTGCGCTTAGGGTTTCGTGCAGAGGGACTGCGCTTAGGGTTTCGGGCAGAGAGAGAGAGAGAGAGAGAGAGAGAGAGAGAGAGAGAGAGAGAGAGAGAGAGAGAGAGAGAGAGAGAGAGAGAGAGAGAGAGAGAGAGAGAGAGAGAGAGAGAGAGAGAGAGAGAGAGAGAGAGAGAGATGAGAGAGAGAGAGAGAGAGAGAGAGAGAGAGAGAGAGAGAGAGAGAGAGAGAAAGTGTTTTTACGTCAATTAGGAGGCCGAACTCGGCCTATGAGACAAATCGATGTACATGGGTGTATCTTCTGTCTATCAGAGAAGATAAAAGTGCTGAAAAAGAAACTGGTAAAGCTGATACATATCTTCGTGAAATGCGTGTGGAGATACCCATGAAAGTTGGGGGATGTATGGAGTGCGATATCTATGACAGTCTATATGCAAAGGGGTAGTACAAGAAGCATGGGAATGCATCTGAAATGACTAACTAGCTCCATCCTGTGCTAGTGGGCGGGTGTAAGATGTGATACATAGGTGGTGGAGTCAGGGCCATCGTGATAGCTGCAGCGGGATCAGCCATCATCTGGAATCGTCTCTCCTCCATGGCGCGATGGTGACGAGCCTGGATCTCTGCAATCTGATGTCGGTGATGTCGCGGGGCCCGATATCCTCTAGTACGGGGTCGTCTCCTAGCTCGGGCAGTCTGAGCCTGCTGAAGAGTCACCCCTCTCGGTGTTTGGGCTGAGGGGGGAGGGCTGCAGCACGTCCTGGAATAAAAAACTCAGTGAGCTGACTCTGTCTCCCTCCTGTATGGGCTGCTACAGTAGGCTGGAGTAGGGAATCTCTATGACTCTGTATCTCTAGTAGGAATCGCCCGAGCTTTCGCTGGTCTCTAGAGTCCATGATCTCTCGGAGGGTGGGTTGCCCTGTAAGTAGAGTCCCGTATCTACCTCTGATGCCATCATATGCGCTACATCTGCATACAAAGTGCTCCTCATCCTCCATCTCTACTCTGCAAACCCTGCATATCCGCTCCTCTCTGGGAATGTCTGCGGCTCGAGAGAGAGAGAGAGAGAGAGAGAGAGAGAGAGAGAGAGAGAGAGAGAGAGAGAGAGAGAGAGAGAGAGAGAGAGAGAGAGAGAGAGAGAGAGAGAGAGAGAGAGAGAGAGAGAGAGAGAGAGAGAGAGAGAGAGAGAGAGAGAGAGAGAGAGAGAGAGAGAGAGAGAGAGAGCCTTCTGTTAGTCTACGCCTTGGCCCTTGAGAACGGCCAAATCTCAGCCTTCAGGTACGTGAGTTTAACCCTCTGATTTTTTTTTTTGATTTCTTCGATTTACTATGTAAGTGCTAAGTAGAATATATGTATTTAGTATTTACTATTATGTCTTGTATGTACTACGAATGCATGAATGTATGACATGTGTATGTATCATAGTGCCCAGAAACGACGTTTCTGGGCCCTAGAAATGGTTCGACCCTTTCTAGGAAATAGACCGGCCTAGAGATGCCGTTTCTTGGCCTAATTTTTCCAGATTAAAAGAAAAAGTGTTCCTTGCTTGTCATGCTTATGCTTATCGTTTCTGACCGAGCGACCTTGAAGGGAGACTCCATATAAACACGCAGAGAGAGAGAGAGAGAGAGAGAGAGAGAGAGAGAGAGAGAGAGAGAGAGAGAGAGAGAGAGAGAGAGAGAGAGAGAGAGAGAGAGAGAGAGAGAGAGAGAGAGAGAGAGAGAGAGAGAGAGAGAGAGAGAGACTTTTGTGAGTCTGAGCCTTAGCCCTTAAGAACGACCAAATCTCACCCTTCATGTACGTGAGTTTAACCCTCTGATTTTTTTTTCGATTTCTTCGATTTACTATGTAAGTGCTAAGTAGGACATGCATTTAGTATTTACTATTGTGTCTTGTGTATGTACTATGACTGCATGAATGTATGACATATGTGTATGTATATACTATATAATATATATAATATAGTATTATGTATGTACTAATGGCTATAAATGTATGTGTATGTGTCACGAGTGTGCATTGTGTGTATGGAGCAAGCAATTGTCATTGGCCAACGATGCATGTGCCATGTAATGATGTATGTATTATAATTTATGATGATATGATCTATCATCTATATATGACATGCACTATGTAGTATGTAGTCATATATATTATGTATTATGTATATACAATGTTACATGTACATTATAATTTATGTGTGTGTGTGCATATGTAGTATCTCATGTATATATGTACTATGTAATATGTATGCACTATGTGTGTAAGAGTGTATGTATATACTATGTTGCGACTTGCATGCATCATTCATCATGGGTCTACCATCATTAAAGTCTAATTTTCTTTATGTATGGAGATTCTCTAGCAGTTAGTTGAATATTAAACATGGCTCCAGATCCCTACCGAAGATATGTCAAAAAGATTGAAGACTATTTTGGTGGAGGTGGATTAAGAAAGGTGTATTTTTTATGGATATGAAAAGACAGGTTCTGTGACAAGAGTGAAGGATATCTTGCACGTGTCCCATGTAGAGATATCGGACCATGCAAAGAGGTCCTATGCAGGGCTTGAAGCATGGAGACGATCATGGATGGGAATGCCCTCATGTGATGAGGAAAAGGAAGAAAAGGGCATCCAAATAGTTTCCTCCAGCCAATGTGTTGGCACTTCAAAGAGAACTAGAGTTGAAAGCTCTAGTATTCATACCTCCTCTAGTGTGGGTAAAGGTCTTAGTGCAATAAGGACACCTTTACCCAAAGTAGTTAGCGATCCAAGAGGTTCAGTACAAAGTGCAAGTATCAAAGGTAGCTTGCAAAAGCAATCAATGAGAAAGGCCACTAGGGAAATCATGCGATTATTGATTCGTTGTGCTATCCCCTTCAATGTGGCTAGAACCACTCAATGGAAAAACACCATAAAATCGATTAGCCACATTGGATGTGAATGGAAAGATCCTTGAGAAGAGACCTGGCGCACTAGGGAGTTAAAGAAGGAAAAGGCATGTTTGGAAGTGTAGCTTGAGTTTATGTGGGATATATGGAAGAAGTATGGATGCATCATCTTGTGTGATGGTTGGTAAGATGCCCGTAAGCGGCATGTATATAATGTTATTATCTCATGTTTCAAGGGGTCTATGTTTTGGAAAGCTATAGATGCATCGACTCTTGGTCTTACCATTATAGGTACCTTCGATTGGTTGAGTATATTATTTTGACTTCATGTGCATTATGTAAATTATGTAAAGTGTAAATTTTATTTTTTGAATTTTTATGATTATTACAGGTGCGTATATTTGGGAGCACATAAAAACTATCATTGAGGAAATTGGGGTTCACAATGTGGTACAAGTGAAAATAGATAGTGGAAGCAATTGTGTTTCCATGGGAAATTTATTTGAACAGGAGTATGGTTCTATTGTTTGGACACCATATGCTTCTCATTGCCTAGATCTTTTGATTGAGGATGTGGGCAATATATTTTGGGTGCATGCAATCTTTGCCACAACGTGAAGTACGATCAGGTTTTTGACCGAACGACGATTTTGGCTATGTAGCGAGCTAACAGTGAGCTTGAGATCCTTAAGCCTGCCGTCACGAGGTTTGCTTACATGTTTGTGGTATTAGAGAGACTTGTTCATTTGCGAACAAATTCGATTCGCACAATGAGCAGCGAGAGTGGACTCCTTGAGATAAGAGCACCACTCCAAAGTTCTTGGAGTTTAGATGCCATGTTATGAATGAGTTTTGGTGGGTTGAGATAGAAGGTTTAGTTAAAACCTTAAACTCTATATACACCGTCCTACGTATCACCGACATGGAGGGAAGTACCATAGGTCTTCTCTACGAGTATATGGACAGAATTAGAGAGGCTTTGAATAAAAACAACATACTTATATGCTGAAAAACAAGTTTTTTTTCATATTTTTTGTTTTCATTACTCTTTAATCTTGATTAGTCATTATATAAACATGACATATTTAATGTATTAATTCTTGAATTTTCTTTTTATAATTATAGAGTGGAAGAGATATGATAAGTGTGGAATAGGCGTTGGGATTCGTTTCATAAACCAATTCATGCTGTGTGGCTCACATATTGCATCGACTATGGAGTAGTGAGGATCAACTTCAGAGTGAGGAGCTAGATTTTGTCTTTGAGAAGTATATACAACATTATAGTTGTGGTGATCTAGAGATCATCCGTCGCATAGAGGATGATCTTCTTGCCTTTAGGAATGAGATCCACCACTCTGGTAGACCGAAAAAAAAAGCTCTGAGAGACTCGAATCCAACTAGTCTCATGGTGGGAGAAATATGGTGCATGTGCACCTACATTGGTAATTTTCTTATTTACTTTGATTTTATTATTTATTACTTAGTGCTCTTTAAGGTTATGTTTTTGTTAATATAATCCACTATGTTTTTGCTTAACAAAAACGTATTGCTCTTCGAGTTCTCTTCTAAGATTGTAGCTCTGGATCTTGTGAGAGAAATTGGAGTACATGAGCCCTTTTTCACACAAAAAAGAGAAATAAACTTACAACAGCACAGCTTGAGAGACAGAGACTTGTCTTTCGCAATGCCAACTTGAAGCTTTTAGAGAGACTTTCAACATCTCCTGATCCATATAGATAGATGTTGATAAGCTTGAGATTGAGAAGGTGCACCACATTCCAGAGATTCCTCATGAGGATAGAGATCTCTACACTTTGCTCTATGAAGTGTCCATTCAACACGCACATGATACATGCTCACGATGCCATGGTGATAGCAGGAGATATGTAGACGACGCTATTTGTGGAAAATCTTTCATGACAATATGTATTTGACACTTCAATTTTTTATCTATGATCTATCATTTTGACTTTGAATTTTGGATTTTGGAAGTATACGAGTCTTTATAAATTGTGTAGTAACAAATGTTTAATGCGCATAGTTGAACTTATGTCATAGATGATAGTTGAACTTCTAAATTGTAAGTTTTTCAATCATCAATATAGTAAATTAATAATGTATGAAATTTGGATGTTCAATCCATGTATGTATGAGTGTATGAGCACTGTGCACTCAATGCTCATACACGTATATACATGCATTGAACATTCAAATTTCATACATTATTATTTTACTACATTGATGATTGGAAAACTTATAATTTACAAGTTCGACTATCATCTATGATATCGACTATGCACATTAAACATTTGTCACTACACAGTTTATATAGACTCCTATGCTTCCCGAATCCAAAATTCCACGGCAAGATGATAGATCCATAGTTATTTTCGTATGCGTATGGAATTTTTGCCGTACGTATGAAAAAGTATGGGTATGTTTGCCGTATGATTCATTCCGTACTCCATACTTCTCAGACATCGTTCTTAAAAATTTTTTGTCTTCATTTTGGGCCTGAAGGTATGCTGAATAGTGTATGTAAGTATATATATACACACACATATACATACATACATATATATACTATATACATACATAAATATTATATATATGCTATATATATAAGTTTCAGATTTTTAGTATTTTTTCTGCCAAAAGTATGATATCGCGTATGATATTTTAAATGAAATTCCATACTTTTTTCATACTTTCATACCCGTATGCGTTTGCCGTATGGTTCACGTATGGAAAAACTATGGATAGATCATAGATAAAAAACTGAAGTATCAAATACATATCGTCCTGAAAGATTTTCCATAAACAAAGTACATCATTCAGATTCTACATCAATAGAATCTTAGGATCCATCATCACTCTCTATATCCTCCTCACTACTAGAAGATAACATATCTCTAGTAGGCTCATCTGCATGCCTCTTGCTATCACCATGGCGTCGTGAGCGTGTATTATGTGCGAGCTGAATGGATCATAGAGCAAAGTGTAGAGATATCTATCCTCCTGAGTCCTGAGGAATCTCTAGAATCTGATGCACTTAATCAATATCAAGGTTATCAATATCTATCTATATGGGATTAGTAGATGCTAACAGTCTGTCTAAAAGCTTGAAGTTGACATTGCAGAAGTTAAGTCTCTCTAGTTGTGCTGTCGTAAGTTTATTTCTCTTTTTTGTGTGAAAAAGAGCTCATGTACTCCAATTTCTCTCATAAGATCCAGAGCTACAATCTTGGGAGAGAACTCGAAGAGCAATACGTTTTTGTTAAGAGAAAACATAGTGGTATTAAATTAGCAAAAACATAGTCTTAAGAAGCACTAAGTAATAACTAATAAAATCAAAGTAAATAAGAAATTTTCCAATGTAGGTCCACATGCACTATATTTCTGCCACCATGAGACAGACCTGAGTCTGTGGGAGCTTTGATGTCGGTCTACCAAAGTGGTGGGTCTCATTCTTGAAAGCAAGAAGATCATGCTCTATGCGACGCATGATCTCTAAATCACCACCACTATGCTGTATATACTCCTGAAAGCTGAAATCTAGCTCCTCACTCTGAAGCTGACCCTCACTACGCCATAATAGATGCAATATGTGAGTGACGATATGAATCGGTTTATGAAACCAATCCCAACGCCTATTCCACACCTGTCGTATCTTTTCCACTCTACAATTATGAAAAGAAAATTCAAGAATCAATATATTACATATGTCATGGTGATATAATGACTAATCAAGATTAAAGAGGAATGAAAACAAAAAACATGGAAAAAAACTTACTTGTTAACATGTAAGTATGTGTTTTTATTCAGAGCCTCTCCAATTCTGTCCATATACTCATAGAGAAGACCCATGGTACTTCTCTCCATGTCGGTGATGCATAGGACGGTGTATTTAGGGTTTAGGATTTTAACTAAACCCTCTGTCTCAACCCACCAAGACTCATTCATAACTTGGCGTCTAAACTCCAAGAACTTTAGGGTGGTGCTCTTATCCCAAGGAGTCCACTCATCACTGTTGATTTTGCGAATCAAATTTGTTTGCACTCGAATAAGTCTCTCTAATACCACAAACCTGTATGCAAACCTTGTGACGACGGGCTTAAGGATCTTCAGCTTAATATTAGCTAAAAACATAGTTAACATTTTTTGGTCCTTTAGTCACAAACTTGACCATACTTTTTGCTTTGACAAAGATTTCATTTACCCAAAATATGTTGTCAACATCCTCAATCAAAAGATCTAGGCAATGAGAAACACATGGTGTCCAAACAATAAAAGGATACTCTTGTTCAAGTAAATTTCCCATGGAAACACAATTGCTTCCATTATCTGTTATTACCAACACCATATTGTGAGCCCCTATTTCCTCTATGATAATTTTTAATTGCTCTCAAATATATTCACCTATAATAATCATAAAAATTCAGAAATTAGGATTTACACTTCACATAATACACAATGCACATGAAGTCAAAATAATATACTCAACCGATGGAAGGTATCTGTAATAAGACCAAGAGTTGATGTATCTACAACTTTCCAAAACATAGACCCCTTGCAAAATGAGATAATAACATTATATACATGCCTCTTGCGGGCATCTGACCAACCATCACACAAGATGGTACATCCATACTTCTTCCATGTATCTCGGAAAAACTCAAGCTTTACTTCCAAACATGCCTTTTCCTTATTTAATTCCTTAGTGTGCAAGGTCTTTGTTGAAGGACCTTCCTACTCACATCTAATGCGGCTAATCGATTTTATGGTGTTTTTCCATCGAGTTGTTCTAGCCACATTGAAGGGGATAGCACAACGAATCAATAATCGTGTGATTTCCCTAGTAGCCTTTCATTGATTGCTTTTGCAAGCTAGCTTTGATGCTTGCACTTTGTAATGAACCTCTTGCATGGCTGTCCACTTTGGGTAAAGGTGACCTTATTGCATTAGGATCTTCACCCATACTAGAGGAGGTATGAATACTAGAGCTTTCAACTCTAGTTCTCTTTGAAGTGCCAACACATTGGCTTGAGGCAGCTATTTGGGTGCCTTCTTCTTCCTTTTCCTCATCACATCAGGGCATTCCCATCCGTGATCGTCTCCATGCCTCAAGCCCTGCATACACATCATTAGGGACCTCTTTGCATGGTCTGGTATCTCTACATGGGACACGTGCAAGATGATCCTTCACTGTTGTCACAGAACCTGTCTTTCCATACAAAAATTGCACTTTCATTTTCTTGATCCACCTTCACCAGAATGGTCTCCAATCTTTTTGACATATCTGTAGTAGGGATCTAGAGCCATGTCTTATATTCAGGTAACTGCTAGAGAATCTGCATACATAAAAGAAAATTAGACTTCAGTGATAGTAGACTCATGATGAATGATGCATGCAAGTTGCAACATACATAATATATACATACACTATTACACACATAGTGCACACATATTACATAGTTCATATATCCTACTTAGCACTTACAGAGTAAATCGAAGAAATCGGAAAAAAATTAGAGGGTTAAACTCACGTACCTGAAGGTTGAGATTAGGTCGTTCTCAAGGCCAAGGCTCATACCGACAGAAGGCTCTCTCTCTCTCTCTCTCGCGTCAGCCTTCAAGGTCGCACGGTCTGAAACGGTAAGCATAAACAAAAGAGGCAAAGAACACTTAAAAGAAAATTTCTGGAAAAAATGGGCTTAAAAACGGTGTTTCTAGGTCAGTCTGTTTCCTAGGAATAGCCGAACCGGTAGTATGATACATACGCTTCTGGGCACTATGATACATACACATATGTCATACATTCATGCATTCATAGTGCATACACAAGACACAATAGTAAATACTAAATATATATATCCTACTTAGCACTTGCATAGTGAATCGAAGAAATCGAAAAAAATTAAAGGGTTAAACTCATGTACATGAAGGCTGAGATTTGGTCGCTCTCAAGAGCCAAGGCTCAAACTGACAGAAGGCTCTCTCTCTCTCTCTCTCTCTCTCTCTCTCTCACACACACACACACACACACACACACACACACACACACACACACACACACACACACGCACACGCACACGCGCGTGCGCGCGCACACGCGCGCGCACACGCGCACACACACACACACACACACACACACACACACACACACACACACACACACACACACACACACACACACACACACACACACACACACACACACACACACACACACACCCGACACACACAGAGGAGTCAGCCTTCAGGGTTGCGCAGTCGGAAACCGTAAACATAAGCAAAAGAGGCAAAGAACACTTAAAAAAAAATATCTGGAGAAATTGGGCCCAGAAACGGCGATTTTGGGCCGATCTGTTTCCCAGAAACAGCCGGACAGTTTTTTGGGCCTAGAAACGCCATTTCTGGGCACTATGGGTGGATCATGGGACCAGGAATAAATTCTGATATGGCATGATGCTATCTGAGAGTGGAATCTCGATTCTTTCCACATTTTTCTGTTTTGCATGTATGCTGGCAAGTGCTTGATAGTGCTAGCCATGATAGAGGATAGGTGTTCCTCCGTGATCATTGGTGGAGATTGCTGGATGAGAGAGATTTTCTTCCTCCATGACTGCTGGTGCATTCTGCTAGGTGAGAGGACTTGTTCATTGTGTTAAAACACCAATGACATCTGTCTTATGTGGAGGATTATGATCCGCTGTAGTCATTTCAGAGTATTTGTCATGAGATTGAGGAGTTTATTTCCTCAATGGTTGTGTGGGAGTGGTCCATCCATTGTGTATTTTTGCTTTACATCATTATTTGTATATTATTTCGTTTGATTATAAGGCATCTATGCGTTTCATTGCATTCGTTTTTCCTTTCTATTATCTTCTGATTCAAAGACCATTTTGGTCTTTGTTGCTGCATAATATGGATGCACTCTACCAAAGGTTTTAGTGGGTAACCACTACTGGGTGGACTCATGGTGTTTATGCAAAACAAAACATGTGTTGTATGACTTCGAGCTAGGACAGCTTGAGGGATGAGGAGTAGCTGGAGTAGAGTTCTTATTGGATGACCGATCATTCACGTGCCAGTGGGCACCTCTTAGGTGAGCCATGTGAAGCATGACCACCGGAGACTATGTTTGTCTATCGTCAACTTCATGCTGTTGATGCAGCATACAAGGATAGTAAGCATGATTCAGGTCCAAACTTGGTGGATAAAGGAGTTCATTAGTGTTTTTTTGACATTCTAATTGAACATGATTTATATTTTTTTAGTGAATTGTGAACTTTCTATTGGATTGATGTCATAGGCCTCACAGATTGGCTGCATTGGTTCTTCTGAGTTTGTATGAATCTGTCTAGTGCACAGGGTCGGATGCTGGTTGATAGATTCCTATGTTATGCTGAGGTGGGCTTTCTGAGATACAGTTTTGGAGGGTGTTACCTATATGGTGACTATCCTTCAGATCTTACAAAGAGTATTCGCTTTGGTTCCATAGAAGACTCAACTATGTGCATCTCTCTCTTAGAGGAAACTACCATATGATTGCCATCTTTTTGATCAAGTGTTTAGTCCAGAGGTTGTTTAGTAGTCCGATAGTCATGGGACTCCGAGTATCTGTGAAAGAAAGATGGTAGGAAAGTATTCCACCAACATTAGGCTACTTTTAGGTTAGGGAAGGGTATATATGGACCATAATGAGGTTATGCGGGAAGTTTTGACTCATTCCTAATACCTATACATATTGAACCTTGATGCTAGTAGGCTGGTATTTTTGCATGGGTGTGGAATGGGAACATCTGTAAGAGGTGTCTGTGATACCCACATTGTGCCATGCGAGTTGAGGTTAGGCACAGTGATTGTGCGTATGCTTGCAGCTTGCCGCCCTCTGCACGAGGTATCCATCTAGATGCATGTATTTTCATGCTAGTTGAGACCTGGCACAGGCTACATGCATGGACTGGTGCTATGTCCCCAAACCCAAAGGACATCTGGATGGGCGCCGGTAGTTCCGTATCCGACCAAGTGTCTGGCTAGTGTGAATTAGACACCGCCTAAAACTGAGTCTATAAATAGGACCCATGGGCTCATTGTGAGACATGTCTCGTATGAGGCACGTGGATTTTTGGTCTTTGGCAAAACTGGTGGTGGGTTGGTGCTATGGGACGCCAGTCCCTTGCAGATGGCTGCCCGCTTGGCTGCAGGATCCTAGGCTCGGGGGTGAGCCCATATTGGCTCTATGGCTGGAAGGTGAGTTTCATGTCTGCTCTTTTGTTGTTTGTGAATATAGTGTGTTGCTGGAGGACCTAACATTCGTATCACAGCAGCTCTCTGCTTATATGGAGAAGGCAAGCCAACGTGCACAGAACCATCAGAGCTCATGGAGCCAGAAAAGCTCAGCTTGACATGCTTCTTGCCTTCTTGCATGGGGTGGTATTGTGGGTATTCAGATGTTATACAGAGGTTCACAGAGAGAATGATCAACTCAGAGAAATAACAAAAAGCTCTATTACAACAAATCAATTCTATTAAATCAAGGTACAAATTGATCGGATATGACAGAGGAACAAAGATAGACAGAAGGTAATCATAATGAATGATACACAAATATATATATATATATATATATATATATATATATATATATATATATATATATATATATATATATATATATATATATATATATATATATATATATATATATATATATATATATATATATATATATACATATATATTATATATATATAATAAAAAGCAAAAATATATATATACTAGTCATGTAAAATAAAAAGCAAAAAACCTAGGAACCACAAATAAAGCATATACGTTTTTGTAAAACGTAAGCCATAAGAAAAACAAAAGAAAAGGAACTATAAAAAAATAGAAAAATAATAATCACGAAAATATAAAAACGAAGGAGAAATAAAATAAAAATACATATAAAGAACAATAAACTCACAGACACCTAGTCAAAGGTTGAAACAAACAGATCAAAATATATACACATGTCACAAATATATGACAAACACACATCACATAATATATCACAAGTACAAACACACAGTGTCACATACAAAAACAGATACATATTCTACAGGTATGGGAGCACATTGAAGCTAGTGGTTGGAAAGCACAGGTAAGCTTCCCACCTTATTTCTGGTTTCCATGAAGATAGAGGGTTGGATGACTGGCACCCTTCATCCTTACCTCTGAGCATCATGGCTGGGACCTTTTATCCTACTGCAGGAGGGAGGGTACCCATGATAGCCCAAGGCAAGTATGACCAGGGCATGGAAGGTTGTGTGGGAGCAGCCACCCCAGTGGAGGTGTAGTTGGAAAGGTGGCGTGAATATACTCTTTATCCGCCGAATATTTTTCAGCCCTGCTGGGCGAAGAAATTTCTGAGAACAAAAAGATGATTTCAAGTAGATTTACATGTCAAAGTATAAAAGGCCATGTTCAGATTTATGGGAGACAATCTTGAAGACTTTAGAGTTAACTTCAAAGAGTTTTCATTTGACATGATCAAGTATCAAAATGACAATGCCCCATGACTTTGATCGATCAGTTTTACATGCAGCATTGGTTACTTTTTGTATGCTTTCCCAGAGATGAAAATTAGATGATACAATGGAGATTATACAAATGGAGATTATACAAATTAGATGAATTATGATAGTCACATCATCTTATAAACATTAGCAAATCAAATTTTTGTGAAAACCTGATTTCAGGGTTTTTCTATTAATCTAATTTAGGATTTTGGATTAGCCATTTTTTTCGAAAAAGAGTCATATAATCATCATTTAAACGTTTTGAGCTATCCAAATAAATGCCTTTGAAGTCTATATTTCAGTGTGTAGGTGCTTGGTTGCCTGGGTTCTCTATTTCCTACAGAAAGGTTAAGGCATATGCATAATTTTTTGGAATGGAGAGTGAATGCAGTGGTGAGGATGTTCTTCATGAATGTAAATTGTGTAATACTACTTTCATGTGCCGATGGATTTGTACACGACAGGGCTCAGTTCTTTCACTGTCAGTGTTTTGGCTTTCAACATGATTGAATGAAAGAGATGATTTTAAGTGACAAATCTTTAATGTCTTGAGATTCAAAAATTTGATTGCTTGATACGCTATCATTTGCTATAACAATCTCAAATATGACTGCTTTTTACAAAAAGCAAAGCTGAAATGTTTTGTTGTGCTTGCCCAGAAAATTGGAAAGAAATGCAAAAGCTGTTCTCTATTTTATTCTTAAGATTATGTAGCATCATTCACAATAGTCTGTAGCATGATTTATATCTAATACAGTGTCAATGCCCTGATTTGATTTGCATTATGGAGTCTGGATAATGCTTTGATTAATTAAGGAGTGTAATTATTCTGATTTCAAGGCCTGATGAACACCTTGAGTCCAACTATCCATCCCTTTTCTATGGATTTGAGGTTCTATGGATCAATTTCAAATGTAAATGCAGCTCCGTCTTATTGATTTAGGCACCTGTCAAACCTGGAAACCAAAATACTTGCATCTTGCATGCTATCTTATCATGTTGTGGCGATTTCATGCACAGCTGAAAACTTTGCTTCCAACATTGCGTATTCTTGATGGACATCCCTTGAGGGACTT
>CM035426.1:122700572-122936914 GCA_020310875.1 Ceratopteris richardii
GTTGTATGTAGTCCACTATCTCATCAATGTAGAGACCAAAGAGGGTGGGTAAAAGAGGGCATCCTTGCTTTACCCCGATAGTGCTAGCAAGTGGATGAGATAAGCCAAGCCCCCTGGACATCTGACTCTACCAGATACTCTCCCGTATAAGGTGTAGATCCCCCATATCATCTCCTCCGGAGCTTCGATATCAAGTAGTCGTCTGAAGAGTCGTTCCCTGGAACAGTGTCAAATGGTTTGCGGAAGTCCACAAAGCAACAATATAATCTCCTCTTCCTCACCCTTGCCTGGTCGATCAGGCATCTCAGAGTGAAGATGTGGTCAATGGTAGAGTAATCGCATCTGAAACTTGCGTGTCCTGGAGCCCTGATATCCTTCCTCTCAGCGAGAGTACTCAACTCTGTCTCTAGCACGGCCCCATATAACTTGGCCAATATAGGGCCAATCATGATCGTCCGGTATATAGCTGGATCCATAGTATCACATGAATGGGCACTATGGTGTGCTCAGTCCATGATTCAGGGAACCCTTCAACCAATGCACGGTTGAAGAGGTGGGCAATGAGCAGTGCAAGAGTCATGCCTACATAGATGAGGTGCTCTGCTTGTAAACATGGGCCCTGCCATGCTGTAGACGGGCAATAGCGCGTCCCACCATAGTGGGTGTGAAGAGGGGGCTGGTTTGGGATCTCGTGTAGGCTCCGTGCATAGCTATGCCAAGTGCTCGGGTCTCGAATGGGTGTCTGCTGTCTCCTCTCTGTCAAATGTCGCCATGCCAGTACAACCTCGACTCATGAGCAAATGATAAATTTCCCAGTATTGTCTCTCCAAATCTCGTCGTTTGTGGAGAGTAAGGCTCTCAGTGAGAGAGAGAGAGAGAGAGAGAGAGAGAGAGAGAGAGAGAGAGAGAGAGAGAGAGAGAGAGAGAGAGAGAGAGAGAGAGAGAGAGAGAGAGAGAGAGAGAGAGAGAGAGAGAGAGAGAGAGAGAGAGAGAGAGAGAGAGAGAGAGTCATATTAACATCTTCTAGAGGCCAAACTTGGCCTATGAGACAAAACCATGTACAAGTGTAGTAACCCTGTGCAGAAAATGAAATGAAATAAAAAGTACTCGCTACCCAAAGCTATATAGGGCTGGGAAAGACTCGCGAGACGTGGCTCTGACTCTGCAGATAATGGCCACCTGATACATGGGGGATCCATAATGTGAGTGAGTAAAATACCCTAGCTACTAGTGATGGGTGGACGTGGGTGTAGTATGTGGTACATCGATGGTGGTCTGAGTGCCTCCTGAAGGAAGACAACCCAGGGGGTGGTGGTACACCTCTGCTCCATCATGCGGTCGTAGGCTGTCTTGATGCGTGAGAGGGAGGGAGGGAGGGGGAGGGAGGGAGGGAGGGAGGGAGGGAAAGGAAGAAAGAAAGAAAGACTTCATAACGTGTATCAGAGGCCAAAATCGGCCTATTAGACAAACCATATACATCAGCATTATCCGATCCACTCTTATCCCAAAAGGAAAATAAAAATGTAAGTACAAAACAAAGTATAAAAGGAGGGTATAATAACTGGCGTCGAGGGTGCGGAGTGCTATGGGTATGCACTCTATATGCTGAATGGATGAGATACAAATATGATATGCATGGGGGTGGGGATGGGTGGAGTCATAGCCCTCTAGATGCCTGGAGTGGATGCCTGGAGTGGTGAGCCTCAAAATGCTTTGCACGTCGAAATTGGCAAGGGTGTGCTGTTGACGTCTCCATATCTCCATGTCATGGCGTGCATGAATCGCCTGAATCTCTCTCTGGAGGAGACAAGCTCTCCGAAGTGGGGTCTCGGTCGTCGGCACTGTCGTCTAAGCTCCTTTGCTCCGTAATGTGACACCTCACGTCGAGCTGGGCTTCGGGGTGGTTGTGGGTCTGAAAAAATCTATAATATGAGTTTGGGGGGTCGCTCAACTAGGAAACGACCTAGAGATAGATAGAGGGAGGGGGAGGGGGGGAGAGAGAGAGAGAGAGAGAGAGAGAGAGAGAGAGAGAGAGAGAGAGAGAGAGAGAGAGAGAGAGAGAGAGAGAGAGAGAGAGAGAGAGAGAGAGAGAGAGAGAGAGAGAGAGAGAGAGAGAGAGAGAGAGAGAGAGAGAGAGAGAGAGAGAGAGAGAGAGAGAGAGAGAGAGAGAGAGAGAATATGTCTAAGATGCGTAAAGACTCCTTTAGCTTCACAATGATGCCTTTGGAACCACAAAGTCCTTTGGAGCATCATTCTCAAATGTTTGCATCAAAACAAATAACTTGCATATGCAAAAATGTAAAGAAACCTTCTATTTTGGGAATAAGAGTGTTCAATATTATGCTCAGAGCTCATAACCTGGTATGAATTGTCCAAAGAGCTTTTGCACACATCTAATTGGAGTGTATAGCTAACTAAAGCAAGTTATTTCATCAATTAAGCTGTACCATACACTTAGAAATGAATCTAACAAGTGAGGAGGGTCATCCTGACTTTTAGGATCTAGAAGGTGTGCAGACATAGTCACTTTTCTCACTTCATATCTCGAGATTTTTTGAACCAAGCTTGATGAAAATTGATATGCATATAGTAGACACTTCAATATAAGTATCTCAATTTAAAGTATAGTAAATGATTAAGTACATGCAAAGAAATCGATTCCACGAAATCACTATAATGATGAAGAAGATGTTGCAGGCAATAGATAGAGATATAATCGATGATATGTATCAAAATGTAAATGCTATTCAACATATGATACAAGGGAGGTGTAGTGGACTAGATACACATGAAATGAGCTCAATGTGTGCTCACTGATGTAGCTCAAAGTCTCTCAGAATAGCTCTGTTTTCCCTCGACTAAAAGTATGTGTATTTATAAACATGTGAAGAGTTTGAATTTGAATTTTCCCTCACTTAAAAGTGATCCTACACTTTAGGGATGATTTAAATTGATTCTTCCTGCCACATGAGTCTTGGGTTTGGCTCCCTAAAATGTATGAGGACATGTATGTTTGTAATGGCAAATGAAGTGAATGTGAAAATAATGCATGTAATATAGATCTATCTACCTCTTATGTCACCTACCTCACTAAACATGTATGTCATGATACTTGCTATAATGGTAAACACAAATTAAGCCTTTTCTCTCAGCTTCGATACCCAAATATGGTCAATAGGGGTTCATTTCAAAGCTCTCAATGAGAGTCATCAAATGCTTGTACTTTCAACTTAATCTAACAAATGCACTTTGAGTTATGAGCAAAATACTAAGTGGTAGGAAACACCAACTCTTGCTCCACAGCGCACCAAGCTTCACACACACTACAATGGCAAAAACAGAGGGGTAAGGGGTAGACAACACCTCTAGACACACATTTCAAGCATCACACACATACAAGCTCATAGGGAATAAGATACACAAGTGGGAAGAAGCAAATTCAAAAATTTTAGCTTGTTCATTCAAAATGGAAAAAGTCTTTACAAAGAGTCACAAAGTGACTTCTATACATGTGCCCTAAAAATGGTCCTTTCACACAAGAGACCGTAACTTTTATTGTAAATCACTAAATTCCTACCAATATACAAAGCTAATGTTACAATCTTCTTGGATTATGCATATAGAGGTCTCCTCTAGAGCATTTACAAAGCTCTTGATGTACTACCATGGAAATTAAGGAAGAAAAATTATGCCCAATTCAAAAAATTTTTGGGGCTTGGTTCTCTTTGCTTCTTTCTCTGCTGCATTGTCTTTCTCTGCAACACTCTCCCCCTCTTAGTGTCTATCGTTCCCTAATAGCCTACTTTGCATCAAGAGGTGTGCTGTCTTTTTATTTGGCATGTTGATTTATTGTTTAGCTTGTATATTTTTTTTCATCGCACACACCCAATGACTAGTATGGCATCGATATTACTCACCCTTTATTATGCTTCAGCTTCGAGTTGTTGAAAGGACCTGGTTTTGACTTCTTTGTTCGCACTCTTTGGGATCTCCTTATGATGCATGCTCCTACGAGGCTTTGGGCAGAGGGTGAGCTTCTTTATCGAGCTATTTTGTGTTTCAATTTTCTTCTTCTTTTCTTGCTAGATTCTCCCTCCACACGTCCCTCCTCCTGAACTCTGTTGTCCCTGACAAGCTTTTGTGAGCATCATGAGTGGGTTTGGAACACTATTCTTTTTGTCTAATTGAGAAGGTTGGCTTCACGAATCATTAGCTCTTTCCATTGAGATGACTTTATTCCCCCATCATTCGATGCTTGTCGATGATCAGCAAAAAAAGCTTAGTTCATATGCAAATAATTTGATGTTTAAATTTGTTACATCTTCAAAAAGATTTCTAAATCCATCTCGAAAAACCATGTGAAGCAAGCTTCTTTGAATGTCTGCATATAAGTACTTGGTGAAAACATTATTCGAGAGTGTATAGCCATTATTGTGAGGTGGCTTGGCGTAATCGAGAGTCAAAAACTAAGGTTTCGGTACCTTGATTGATGCTGATAAAATTAAAAAATGTGTATTCAACATGTTTAGAGACGTTCTAGACTGCAAGAAGCATAATGAGTACTTTATTGGTCATTTTTATTGCGATATCAGGGATAGTGGTGTATCTAGACAACCAAAACTCAATGGTTCGGACCATGTATTCTTCCATCGGTAGATAATTATGTGAGGAGCTCGATAGCAAAGGAAAATTGAGCCATTGATTATTTAGCTTTCCACTGTGCTGTTGCTCCCAAAATTGTGCCCCATGGTCTCCAGCGTGGTATGGGGCAAAAAGAAGGATTGACCTGTAATAAATATGGTGCGTCTTGCCATTGCACCCGTAAGGTAGGATTCTTCTCCAAAATTTTTTGCCTATTCAAGTCTTGGTGCGGATCCTGCTAGGCCACTTTCTTTATGTATCGATGTGTTTCTTCTTTCATGATCCCATCATGCATTTCGATTCCCATTGAGGACATAATGCCTGCTCTTAAGTGAGCTGCTCAGCATACCTTTCTATTTGTGCTCTTAGCTCATCAATATCTTCACTTGTGGATACTGATACTTGCATAGGTTGATTCAATAAAAGTGATGTCATCAAGTCTTTATTTTGGTTGCAAAGCACATGAGCTTCATCCATGTATACTTTAATTTGTGTCTTTAGAATTCTGTTCCTATTGATAAGGTGTATTTTCTCTGCTTCTCCTATTTCTTTTTTTTTTTGATTTCATCTAGTTGGCTTTGCAATCATGTATTCTTTTCCTTTAATTTATTGATCCCGCTGGCAGCTTCAATGGATTCTTTGGCTGTTTTGGTTATCTCCATGTGTGCTTTCATTAGTTGATTAGACAGTTGTTCACTTAGAGCTTTGAATTGACCTTTATCTATATGTGCTTGTTCGTATTATTTGTCAGCTTCCATCAACTGTTGTTGTGTGTCCATGGCTGTTTGGATCATATTTTTTACTACTGGCTTTAATTGGGCCACCTCCACATTGAGCCATGTCTGTGTTATTATTGGCTCTTTGCCTGTTAGCACATCTTTGCCTTTATTAACATGCATAGTTTCATTAAAGGGTTGTCGGATTTGCAATTGAACATGCGGTTGAACCTCTTTATCTTTGTCCTTGGAACAACTTCCAATATAAGTTACGTCCATCGAGGATGGCTCTGCTAGTATCCTTATTTGCTCAAAGGTTTCCTTGTCTTCAAGCTCTTTTTCTTGTACTTCTGCTTTGGGGTGTACCATTATTTTTGGACCTTCGGTAGTGATATCTTTGAATTGAAGTCTTGTGGTATCATTCACACAAACTGTACATCTTCCTATATGACTGCCTTCTTGTTGTTCTTCATTCACTATGTTTTTCTTAGCGTCTTTTGCTTCAGTGACCACTTCCTACTAGTCAACTACTTTATCTAGGTCATCCCACTTTCCATCATCATTTGTTTTTGTTTGAATATCCACGTTCATGGTTGATTATTCTTTTTCTTCCTGGGGTTTTGAAGATGAGCTAGAGTTCGTTAGACTCAACTCCTTGTATCTGTCCATCTAAAATAGTCTCTTTCCTAGTTGAATTCTCTTTATTTTACTCGTATGTCAATAATGGTGACCCTATACTATAAGGTTCACCTGCCTTCCATATATGCGTGCATTTCTTGTAGGGCTTCTTGTAATTCGGCTTCCGTAATGGGTGTTGCTTGTACCAAAGTTGTTTTCGGAATTACATGTGTTGTTTTTGATAATGGAGTTACATCCTTTGTAGTTTCATCCCTCATTCTTTTTGCACCCCGCATCAATGGCTTTGAGCTTGTTCCGGCTTCTTCTATGATCACCACACTTTTTTCTTCTTTGGGACAGTGGCTAACTTCACGTATTTAGCCATTTCTATCGTAGAAGGCATTTCTTTGAGGTGTTCCTAGATGTTGAGTGCATGATATATCAATACGGTCAACACAACACTGCCATTTAGGAACTTATTGCCCCATTATTTCTTTGGTTCAAAAAGTCATTCTTGTACATGGGGTGTGAAATTGACTTGATTTCCAATATGTTTTACTGCATGTGAGAGTAGTTGGACTACAATCTTTTGTGGTGCTATCTATTTGTGCATGCTAGGAAAACAAAAATGTTGATACACCAGTCGCATGGATTCTTCTATATCTATTTGGTTGATGTCTAGAAATGTTCATTTTTTCGCTTCATGAATCTCATCCTTTAGGTCTATGAGTCTGTCCTTTGTCCAACAAAAAGCTTCTTTGATCAATTCATTCGTAAACTTAATCGTTTGCCAATCACCTTGTAAATTCATCACCTCCGAGTCCAGTACTATTGGCATATCTAGTGCAGGGTGTAGGGTGTTCATGATGTGGGTACATTTTTCAAAATCTGGCTTATAAATTGGTAACTGTAGATATCCCTCAATGCTGGCTTTAGTCCATGTATCGAGTGTTCTCGATAGCCCATGAAGCACCTTGAAACCTTGAGACATTACTGCTACATAAGAACAAGCTCTAAAGTAGTTTTTTTAAACTTATCGATTTTATTATTTATGATAAATAACGTGTAGAGGTGTTCACATCTCTAAATTTAGAGTGAAAGTAGATAAAAGTAAGAAGGAAAGGAGAGGTGTCTATTTTTAGACAAAGAAGGCGCTTTTGTTGACAACCTCTCAATAAAAAGAGTGGTTCTCTTAACGTAGGTGGCCAAATTGAGTGATTCTTGTTGCGTTGCAAAGATTGCAACTTGTACTATATATATTGATCAATCTTTGTAGAAAATTCAATGAGAAAACTCTGCGCAAGTAGGCCGTTTTGCAGATCTACTTTTTTGTATGTATTTGCCATCTCATAAGAGACATACCTCTCCTCAAACTTTTATATCTCAGTCGTTATGAGGTCTTTTTGAATGATTTTACTTCAAGGGTTTCCTTAGTTGTCATACTTTCTATGCATATCAAAATTTCTCATATATCTTTGATTTTTTCTATTGCTGTACATCAATTTTCAATTCGGATAGTTAGTCATACCTTCCTGTTGCAAGGCTTCCACATACCTTGACTTCAGCCCATTTGTTTGGGAGCTATACTCCACCTTTTTTGATGTTTTTGTTTGTAAAGCATGCTACATAGAGTTTACTTTAAGAATATATGATTGTTTTTAAAAACGCCACTGCGAGAGTTTATGGTGATTATTTTGCTACAATCACCTATTTCTATTTTTTGAAAGTTTGGAGGAAAGTTTGATTTCTGAAGTTTGGAAATATTTGTTTGATGTTTTGAAGATCTTGGGAGGTCTCATCACTTTCTTTGTGTACTTTGATGTTTACAAGTTTGTAAACATAACATTGTGGTATCAGAGCTTTTGTTTTTTTATTAGATCTTTCATAAAGCCTATTGAATTATCTTCTTTGTTTGCAACAATTCAACATGGCAGATTTGAGTGCATCGACTGAGAAGTTATCATATGGCAGAATCTATTCCTAAAGGTCTTTGGGTATTGATAACACGTACAAAAGTGAAGCCAATATTACTAGAAGCTCCTACACAAGCACATCAAGAAAGAGAGCAAGAATGGATCGAAAGAGACAGAAGATTTTTGTTTATTATATCACAAAATTTTTGAATACTATGCTTGGACATATAAGAGGTTTGAATACTAGTAGAGAGGCTTGGGAATCTCTAGAAAGGTTATTTGCAACTACCAATAGAGCAAGGCAAACACAACTTATTAGTGAGTTCACAAGAGTAAAAAAGAAGCCACAACAATCAGTTAATGATTATATTCTTGAGGTAAAATCTCTTATTGAAGCATTAGCCTCTATTGATGCATCTCCTAGTGAGGATATAAAATTTAATAGCATGTTAATTGGCTTGAGAGAAGATGAAAGATGGAAGTCTTTCATTACATCTATCATGACTCGAGAGAATCTACCATCCTTTGAAGATTTACAAATGCTCATGATGAATGAAGAAATCAACATAGAAGGTGGGAACTCTTATCATTTTCAAAAAGGTAGTAGGACAAGCTCTTTATACTTCATCAAATAGATCAAGAGGTAGAGGAAATTGGAGAGGAGGAGGAAGATTCAACAATAATGCAAGAGGAAGAGGAAGCTTTAATGCTACTAGAGGAGGACGAACAATATAACAAAGTCAACAAACTCAACCAAATCAGCAAGGTAACTTTACTTGTAATTATTGTGGTAAAGTTGATCATTATGCGAGGGATTGCTTCTCCAACCCAAATAGAAGAGGTGGTTTTAGAGGATGACAAAGAGGAAGAGGCCAATACCACATGCATCAGAACAATGATATAGTGCAAGAGGAGAGTCAGACACAGAAGGAAAACATTCTTATAGCTATGCATATAGAGACACATAAGAGGAAGGTAAACCACAAAGCTTGGTATGAAGATAGTGATTACTCAAACCATATGAGTCATAACATGAATATGTTTGTGAACTTACACAAGCTAGATTCAAGAGTCATAATTGCTACAAGAGATAGTACTGAGCATGAAGTAGTTTACATTGGTGATTGTCCACTTAATGAAGACGTAACTCTCAGAGATGTTTTGTTTTTTCCTACTATTACAAGAAATTTGATTTCATTTGGATAGATGGAGGACAATGGAGTGAAGGTGGATTTTAACAATAATCAGTGGTAGACTTATCAAAGAAAAATGGGGCTTTTATTATAAGAGGACAAAAGATAAATAGATTATATACTAATGAAGTTAAAGTTCCAGATTATGCAGGTTATACAATGGTCAATGGGACTCAAGTAAATTAATTGGATTTATCGCATAAGAGATTAGGACACATCAGTGTTGGTAGATTGAAGGATATTTCAAAGATAAGCAAGATTTAGATTTTTTTTGTGAGGCATGTGAGTTTGGAAAACAGGTACGAGGTCCGTTTTCAAAAGCAGGATTACAAAGCAGAGGTATTCTGGACTTGATTCATACTGATGTATGGGGTCTATCTCAAGAAGAGTCCATGGAAGGTAGCAAGTACTTCTCAAATTTTATTGATGACTCAAATTTTACATTCATTTATTTTATGAAATACAAACTCAAAGTGTTTGATATGTTCAAGAAGTTTAAATCATTAGTTGAAAAGCAAACAGGTCAAAGCATAAGAAGGTTGAGATCAAATGGAGGAGGTGAGTATTTTTCTAATCAGTTTATTGCATATTTGGAAGAAGGAATAAAAAAGGAGACTTCAACAGATACACACCTCAACAAAATGGTGTGGCCGAAAGAAGAAACAGGTCTATCTTGGAGATGTGTAGGTGCATGTTAAATGAAAAGGACATTCCACTTACTTTTTGGACTGACGCATGCAATATGGTAGTTTATGTGATGAACAGGTTACCACCTACTCAAAGTCATGTACAAAAAGCATCTTATGAATTATTTTATGGATCAAAACTAGATATTTCTAAGTGTAGAATTTTTGGAAGCATATTTTTTGTTCATGTTCCACAACAATTAAGATCAAAGTTGGATCCGAGGTCACAAAAAATGATTTTCATTGGTATGGCAGAAGGGCAACTAGGATATAGATGTGTGAAACCAGATACAAGAGAGGTAATTGTTTTGAGAGATGTTATTTTTCATGAAGATCAATCTTGGTATAAGCATGAAGTGCAGATAGATGAAGAAGAAACTACAAGAAGTCATGAAGAAGAGCCAAGTTCCCCAAGCTCACCAGAAAGTCAAATTACACATGAAGAGGTAACTCCCCCCAATCAAAATTTGAAGAAAATTCTAGATTTGATTTCAAAGAAAATTGAGTCACAGGAAGAAGAACGTGAAGGTTCTACATCAAGAAGAACCCAAACTCGATGGTAAGAAAAGCATGGTAGGACAAGAAGTCAATCAAGGTATCTAGCAAGAGAAAGAAGACAACCGCAAAGATTTTCTCATGAAGCTTATATGGAAAAACTTCTTGAGGAGCAGGAACCAACAACTTTTAAAGAAGCATCAAAGGTAAAGAAATGGGTTAAAGCAATGGATGAAGAAATGACAGATTTGTATGAGAACAATACATGGAGTTTAGCTCCAAGGCAACCTAACATGAAGGTAATCGGTAACAAATGGGGTGGATAAGATAAAGAGAAATAGTGAGGGTTCAGTAAGTAGATATAAAGCAAGGCTTGTTTGTAAAGGTTATGCATAGAGTTATGGCATCGATTATGAGGAGAAATTTTCTCATGTTGCCAAGATATCAACAATAAGGACATTAATAAGTGTTGCAAACAAGGTATGGAATCTTTATCAATTAGATATAAAAAATGCATTTCTCAATGGTGATTTAAAAGAAGATGTGTACATGGGGCAACGAATAGGATACGAAGATCCCAAGAAGCCTACACATGTATGTAAACTCTCCAAAGCATTGTATGGTCTTAAGCAGGCCCCAAGGGCTTGGAATTCTAGATTGGTAAAGTTTCTTGAAAAGCAAGGATATAGATGTTCAAATGCAGATACTTCTTTGTATGTTAAGGTTGAAGGATCACTGATTCTTTATATCTCAATTTATGTGGATGACTTAATAATAATAGGAAACAATGAAAGTGAGATAGCCAAGATCAGATTTAGGAGAATTGATGTACATTCTTGGAATAGAAGTTCTAAAGAAAGAAGATGGTATATATCTTCTACAAAGGAAGTATATTTCAGATTTGTTAAAGAAATATGGCATGGAGCATTGCAAGAGTATCAGTAATCCGATGGAACCCAATGTGAAGTACAATGTTGAAGATGGTGAACCTTTAGAAGAACCACTTATCTATAGTTCTTTGATTGGTTCTCTTATATATGCAACTTTAACAAGGCTGTATATTACATTTAGTGTAAGTACATTATCTAAATTCATGAACAAACCCACACATGTACATATGCAAGCAGCTAAAAATGCCTTGAGATATTTGAAGGGTACATTAAATGAAGGTTTGGGATATAAATATCATGAAGTTTTGGATTTGAAAGCATACAATGATGCAAATTGGGCTGGAAATAAGGATGACAGGAGTACAAGTGGATATCCGATATTTGCAGGTAATAATTTGGTTTCATGGAGTTCTAAAAAATAGCCTACAGTAGCACTTTCAAGCACGGAAGCTGAATATAGAAGTCTTACAAATGTGACATGTGAGATTATGTGGTATTTGAAGCTTTATGAAGACATGAATCTATCTACATCACATCCACTACTCTTTGGAGATAATGTAAGTTCAATACACCTCCCATTTAATCCAGTGTACCATGGAAGAACCAAACACATTGAAGTACATTATCACTATATCCGAGAGAAGGTGGTGAATGAAGATATTGATAGTCAACATGTTGGAACTAAGGATCAACTAGCAGACATACTCACAAAAGTAGTGGATGCTTAGAAGCTCAAGCGAATCAAAATTCTACTTGGAGTCAAAGCTTTGGACTTAGAGCTTGAGGGGGGCAATGTTACATAAGAACGAGCTCTAAAGTAGTTTTTTTAAGCTTATGTATTTTATTATTTATGATAAATAACATGTGGAGGCATTCACATCTCTAAAGTTAGAGTAAAAGTAGATAAAACTAAGAAGGAAAGGAGAGGTGTCTATTTTTAGATAAGGCACTTCTGTTGATAGCCTCTCAATAAAAAGAGCGACTCTCTTAGTGTAAGTGGCCAAATTGAGTGATTCTTGTTGCGTTGCAAAGCTTACAACTTGTAATATATATATATATATATATATATATATATATATATATATATATATATATATATATATATATAGAGAGAGAGAGAGAGAGAGAGAGAGAGAGAGAGAGAGAGAGAGAGAGAGAGAGAGAGAGAGATTAGTTTTTATACAAAATTCAATGAGAAAACTCCATGCAAGTAGGCATCTTTGCAGATCTATTTGCTTGTGTGTATCTGGTGTCTCATCAGAGACATGCCTCTCTTCAAACTTTCATATCTTAGTTGTTATGAAATCGTTTTGAAGTGATTTCACTTAAAGGAGTTTCCTCAGCTCTCATAATTTCTATCTATATCAAAATTTCTCATAGATCTTTGAGTTTTTCTGCTGCTGTACATCAGTTTTCAATTCAGACAGTTAGTCATACCTCGCTATTGCAAGATTCCGCATACCTTGACTTCAACCCATTTGTTTGGGAGCTATACTCCACCTTTTTTGATGTTTTTTGTTTTTAAAGCATGCTACTGAGCTACTTTTAGAATATATGATTGTTTTTAATAAATTTCACTGAGAGAGTTTCTGGTGATTATTTTTCTACAGTCACCTATTTCTATTTTTATTGAAAGTTTGGAGGAAAGTTTGATTTTTGAAGTTTGGAAATATTTGTTTGATCTTTTCAAGATCTTGGGAGGTCTCATCACTTTCGTTGTGTACTTTGATGCTTACAAGTTTGTAAACATAACAATTACATGGAACTGGTGATCCCTGTCCATGATTCTGATTGTGATTAAAAACAAATGGTCACCCGCTGGTTTCTCATCACGAAACCAATGTCCTCTTGCTTTGATTGCACTTTCTAAAGGAAACTCCAAAATCTCCTCCTAATGGTTCGCTTCAAAATCTTTAGAAGCCATGTGCACTTGAAATAGAATATATGATTAATCTCAATTATGAAAAGATGCATTTCTTCCTTAAGTGTGCAATCAATCATTGTTTATTGTGATCGTGCTACCCTCTAACATGTTTGAGAAGAGCATGATACCTGATGATATTTTTTCATTTTCCTGTTTTTATATTGGTGGAAGAAAACATCAAAATTATTCATAGCCGAAGTAATTGTTAGTATGTGTTAGTGAAATTTCCTTGAATACTATGGTACAAACTAAGTCTTATTCCTCGGAAGGAAATGTCCACCACTAAATTCTTAGTATATTATCAATGTCTACACCTCATGATTGTATGCACTAATGCACATTTTGTAAGGCCCCCATTATGAGGAGAAGCCAAGCATGCATTACCCACTTGATGGGAATCCCAACTTGCATGTTGAATGAAGGTCAAATTGGACCATGTAAGGTATTGTAAGGATACTGAGTTATTAGGGTCCCCAGTTATGGGGTCCAAGGCAACGAAGAGAAGCCCTGACTAGGGGGTCTAAGGAGGCCAGCAAGCCTCTTGGCTAGGGGGTCCCAGGGGGCCAGCAATCCCCCTGTTAGGGGTCCAGAGGCAGTAGTCCCCTTGTTGGGGATCCAAGTCAGAAATCATTTAAATTTATTAGGTTGGTTGAGTTGACCTAAGCCATGTATGGCAACTATGTGAGCGGTGGCCGCCCATGCTCTATTGCCCATGTATAGCCATCCACGAAAAGCCACTCGTTATCCTATATATACATGTCCTCTGTAGTACCTCAGATATCGAATCGAGCCAACATACCTCTACCTTGTATCTCCCTATCTAGAGTTGTCTAGATCACCATTTGAGCTCTACCTTGAGAGTGCACAGGTGGACAACGCCATCATCTTTGTACTTGTTATTAGTAGAAAACTATTGAGATTCTACTATATATTATATTCTCTGCTACTGCACTTGTGTTATATTGCATAACTATTGTCTTACATGGTATCAGAGCTATAAGGTTTGAATTCCTTGAGAAGTATCACTATTTCAACCTACTAGCAGGCTAGAATATCATTAGATTATTTGAGTGATTACATGATGGCTCCATCGTTAAACACTAGCCTTGGTGCTCCAGCTAATATCTACACCTATTCGAATTTTTCCACCTACATTCACTGAAGGGAAGTTGGATGGAACCAAGTATACACTCTAGAAGTTCAAAATTTTTGCAATTTTGAAATCCTATGAATTACATGACACTGTCATGGGATCAACAGGATTGGATCTAGAGCCTATACCAATTAAAGATCCAACAAATTCAAGATTGATAATCCAACCAGATCTAGATCTTCTACGAGCTTGGAAGAGGCAGAATGCTGATTCATTATGTGCAATTGTCACTAGTGTAAGTGATTGTGTGCTTACTTTAGTTCAACATACTACTAAATGTTGGAAAGATGGATGGATGCTCCAAGAGACTGAGTAGGTACTGCTAAAACTTGCTTTGTACCAGGCCTCTTTTGCTTCAGACTTGATAAGTAGACCTCCTTAGCTTTCCAATGACATCATAAAATGCCCTATGTACTTTGGAAATGATGTGTGCAATGATTGAACCAAAACAGATAACTTTGAAACTCACAAACTCAAGAAAAGCTTCTATTTATGTCTTGATACCTGCTGGGTATTTTGCTCAGTATGACCAGCACAATAGGAATTGGAAAACTTCCTTTTAGGGGTATCTAATTAGCTTAGTAAGCTAACTATGACAAGTGGAATGATGTAAAAATATAAACTATGCTAAGAGAAATCAATTTAGCAAGTCAAGCTATACCCCCGCTTTTTAGGACTGTAGCAGATATTGACCAGTGATCACCTCGACGCGTATTTCTCTGAAATGGCTGAATAGAATCTCTTCAAACTTTGACAGTATGTGGAAAACTTTGAGATGAATCCAATAAGCTTTGAATCACTAAATTTGATGGAGAAATGACTGAGATATGCACTTCACAAGTTGACAGACTTTTGAGTAGTATGACATAGAACTCAGAAATGAACAATGTGAATGTATGTATTAATGAACACTTGTATACAAATCCATTGGCATGAAAATCATTGCCTAATGGTATAGATAGGTGTGGGCTAGAGTGTAGGTCTCACACACACTCAGAATCAGTGATGAGAAGCTCGGGAGTGATGAGTTCTGCCCACGACTTTTTCCATGTCCATTTTTATAAGGAATGAGGCAAAATTTGAATTCAAATTCAAACTTTAAGCTCCCTGTGATCAAGCTCCTATATCCTAGGAGATATTCCTTCAATCAAAGAGCTACCTTTTCCACGAATCCTTTTGGTAGGTGATTACAAAAGATTCCAAGTCAATTTGACTTTTACAAAGAGATAAAGTGGTAATTCACCACTAGCAATGGTTCCTATGCTTCTTCACATATGTAGGGTCTTCAAGATATCTTTCAAGCCAAATGTGTAGGCTTGTGATTTACACCAACAACTCCCCCTCAAGCCAAACATTTTGGCTTGGTCTTCATCTTCAATCTTCATGTATATCCTACAATCCAATCATTGCTTTGAACTTGCAAAGTTTGGTTCCATCCAAAGCTTTAGTCAACAAATCTGCACACTGCATGTTGGTTGATACATAGGTTAGTTGAATGTCTTTGCTTATCAACTTCTCTCTCATATAATGATAATGGACCTCTATATGTTTGGTCCTAGCATGATAGATAGGATTAGCGGCAAGGTGAAGTGAACTTGTATTATCTCCAAAGATAATTGATGACCTAGTATATAATCCCAATTCTGTATACAAAAGCTTAATCCAAATTGCTTCTTGTGTGGCATTAGCTAGTCCTCTATATTCTACCTCTGTAGAAGACAAAGCAACAGTAGGTTGCTTCTTTGAAGACCATGAAATTGGTTTCTCACCTGCAAAAAAAATGTATCCAGAGGTGCTCCTCCTATCATCCTTGCATCCTGCCCAATCTGCATTTGAATAAATTTTAATATCAATATCTGAAGTGTAAGGGAAATACAAACCATGGTTCTGTGTACCCTTGAGATACTTCAAGATTCTCTTGGTAGCCTCTAAGTGAGGTATCCTTGGCTTGTGCATAAACTGACTTAGCACACTAACTCCATATGCAATATCTATCCTTGTTAAGCTAGCATAGTTCAAGCTACCCACCATACTTTGATAACTTGTAATGTCATTGACTTCATCACCTTCATGGGCACTTAGTTTTAGGTTTACCTCCATTGGAGTACTTGCTACTTTGGCATCCTGCAAGTGAAACTTTTTCAACATATCCTAGAGGTATTTTTTCTGAGTAATGTATATCCCTGAATTAGTGTGGACTAATTCAAGCCCAAGAAAATACTTCAATAGACCAAGATCATTGATCTTGAACTCCTTCATCATCTGGCTCTTAATTTGTCTGATTCCATTTACATCATTACCTATAATTATGATGTCATCAACATAAACACAAAGGTATATTACCATTAAATTACTTCTCTTGATGAATAGAGAAGTATCTGCCTTGGTCATCACAAATCCTTGGTCTTGGAGATATGTAGTTAACCTGTAATTCCATGCCCTAGGTGCCTGCTTCAATCCATATAAAGCCTTTTTTAATTTGCAAACATATGTTACCTTCTTAGGGTCCTCATAGCCAGGAGGTTGTGACATATATACCTCCTCTGAGATCCATCCATTCAAGAAAGCATTCTTGACATCCAATTGGTACATATTCCAATTTTTTGGTGCAGCCACACTTACCAACACTCTGATTGTTGGCATCTTGGCCACAGGAGAAAATGTCTCTTCATAGTCAATGCCTTGGGTTTGTGCAAAACCCTTGGCTACCAATCTGGCTTTGTACCTATTGATTGTGCCATCAGAATTTCTTTTAAGTTTATAGATCCATCTGGATCCTATTACCTTCATGGAGTCCTTCTTGGGTACTAACTCCCATGTGTCACTCTCCTTAAGTGCTTCAATCTCCTCATCCATTGCTTCTTTCCATTCTGATTTGGTTATGGCTTCTTCATATGATCCTGGTTCTTCATTTGACAAATCTTTGTCAAGATAAACATAATGTTTAGTAACAAGAGATGTATCATACCCATATCTGATAGGTTTTTTGCTTTCTCTTGGTGATCTTCTGATTGATTGAGCTGAAGATTCAGGTATGTCTTCAAGCTTCTTCATCTTCATTTTGCCCTTGGACTTCCATGCCTTGAACTCTTCAAGGTTGATAGTATCTTCATCATCTGAGCTTGAATCTTCATTCTGAGTAGGTTCCTCCTTTGCAAGACTTGGAAACTCCTCTTCCAAATCATAGGGTAATTTAACCTTCCTGATTTCATTCTCATACCAAGAATCATTTTCATCAAATACAATATCTCTGCTTACCATGAATCCCTTATTGGTAGGGTTATAAATCCTGTAACCTTTTTGATTTAGATCATACCCAATAAAGATGCACTTTTCAGCCTTTGGGTCTAGTTTACCTCTTATCTGAGAAGGAATGTGTACATATGCTACACATCCAAATATCCTGCAATGGTCAAGTGAGGGTCTCTTACCATGCCATGCTTCATAGGGTGTCATGCCATCAAGAGACTTAGATGGTAACCTGTTTATGAGGTAAGTGGTAGTAGAAACACTCTCTACCCATAGATAGTTAGGTAACTTTTTCTCATTCAACATAGATCTAGCTGTCTCAACAATTAACCTATTTCTTCTCTCAGCTACCCCATTCTGTTCAGGAGAATACCTTGTGTTTATTTCTCTTTTGATGCCTCTGTCCTGCAAGAAGTTTTCAAACTCATTTGAGAAGTACTCACCTCCTCCATCTGACCTTAGCCTCTTCAAATTCCTTCCTATCTGATTTTCAACTAGTGCAAGATATTTTTTAAAGCAATTAAACACCTCATCCTTATGCTTCATGAAGTACAATACAGTCCATCTGCTATAATCATCTATAAAAGATACATAGTACCTTGAACCTGAGACTGAGGGGTCCTTGCTTGGTCCCCATACATCTGTGTGGACAAGCTCTAGGTAGTCTTCATGCATGTAGCCTTTCCTTGAGAAGGGTAACCTGTGAGACTTCCCAAATTGACAAGCACCACACTTATAAATCATATGTTGCTTGGATACATTAGGTATTCCAAGCACACATTGGTCCCTGCATATTTGCTTCAAAATTCTTTCTCCTATATGCCCTAATCTTTTGTGCCAAATCTCATGCTCTGAAAGTGTTTGATCTTTATAACTGTATAGTGCAATATTCTTTGTGTCTTCTAACTCAAAAGTGAAAAGTCTACCTGATTTTTCTTCTTTAGCAATCCTCTTGAACCCATGTCTTGGATCCTCCACAAATGCTCCATATTGGTTGAATCTAACCTGCAAGCCTTTCTCCACAATCTGTCCAACACTCATCAAATTTTTGGTAATGGTTGGTACATAGAGTACCCTGCTCAACAAATTCTGATTTCCATCACAAGTCTTAACATTTCCAACTTTAACTACTGAATGCTTGGTGTCATCACCTGTTTGGACTTGATGCTTACCTTTTGGTTCCTCAAGATCAGAGAGTAGTGCTACATTGCCAGCCACATGATTGGAGCACCCTGAGTCAATGTAGAATAGGTGGTCATCATTTGTACCTGATTTTCAAGTCATGTTCATGATCAGGAGAGAATCATCCTGCTCTTCTGTATAGTTGTTGTAGTCCTTTCTAGATTTGAATCCTCCTTGGTAGTTGCCATTGTAATTATTGTTGTAATTGTTGTTGTAGTTGTTGTTGTAGCCTTGGTGATGGTTGAATTTACCTCTTGACTGTGAGTATCCACCTCTTTGGTATCCTCTTCCTCTCTGATTTTTGTAATTCTCTTGATGATCTTCCTCTTCTTGCATAGTTGTCTTGGGAGGTAGAGCCTTCATCTTCCACCTTCTTGCTCTTGCCTTTATCTTTAGACTTCTTATCAGTGTATAGGGTAGAAGAGCTATTACCTTTGGAAATATCTCCATTCTTGTTGAGCTTTGCTTCATGAGTAAACAATTGTCCCATGAGAGTTGTGAGATCTGGTATTTGCATGTCCATGTAAAGGTCCATGGCAATGGTGAAGCTTTCCCATTTGTCATCAGCCTTGATCCCATTGATCACTTGCCTTACAATCTGATCTTCTTCAATCTCTTCTCCTATGCTTGCTAATTGATCTGCTACATCTTTAATCTTGGTTACAAATTCTGAAACAACTTGATTAGGTTGCTTCCTTAATGTTGTGAATTCAATCCACAACTGATTTTTCCTAGCCCTTGTATTTGAGGAAACATATGATGACAAGGTTTCCCAAGTCTCTTGGGATGTCTTACAATTTCTAATATGTGGCAAAAGAAAATCAGAGATGGAGTTGAGTAAATAAGACCTTGCCAATGCATCCTTAGCACACCATGTGTTGAGCTTTTCATGTTCTTCCTTGGTTGGTAATCCTCTTGTTTTGAATGAGGGCAATTCCTCATCTCCTGAGATGTATCCATAGAGACTCCTTCCTTGTAAGTAGGTCTTCATCCTTAGAGACCATGCTTGATAGTTGTTCCTGTCCAATTTATCAATAAGTGAAGGAAAACCATCTCCCATTTTACCTTAGTTTGCTCTGATACCACTGTTGGAAAGATGGATGGATGCTCCAAGAGACTGAGTAGGTATTGCTAAAACCTGGTTTGTACCAGCCCTCTTTTGCTTCAGACTTGATAAGTAGACCTCCTTAGCTTTCCAATGACATCATAAAATGCCCTATGTACTTTGGAAATGATGTGTGCAATGATTGAACCAAAATAGATAACTTTGAAACTCACAAACTCAAGAAAACCTTTTATTTATGTCTTGATACCCTGCTGGGTCTTTTGCTCAGTATGACCAGCACAGTAGGAATTGGAAAAATTCCTTTTAGGTGTATCTAATTAGCTTAGTAAGATAACTATTCCAAGTGGAATTATGTAAAAAGATAAACTATGCTAAGAGAAATCAATTTAGCAAGTTAAGCTATACCCCCAATTTTTTAGGACTGTAGTAGATATTGACCAGTGATCACCTCAACGTGTATTTCTCTGAAATGGCTGAATAGAATCTGTTCAAAATTTGGTACTATGTAGAAATCTTCGTGCTGAATCCAATAAGCTTTGAATCACTGAATTTGATCGAGAAATGACTGAGATATGCACTTCATAAGTTGACAGACTTTTGAGTAGTATGACAGAGAACTCAGAAATGAACAATGTGAATGTATGTATTAATGAACACTTGTATACAAATCCATTGGCATGAAAATCATTGCCTAATGGTATAGATAGGTGTGGGCTAGGCCTCACACACACTTAGAATCAGTGATGAGAAGCTCGGGAGTGATGAGTTCTACCCGCGATTTTTCCATGTCCATTTTTATAAGGAATGAGTAAAAATTTGAATTCAAATTCAAACTTTTGGCTCCCTATGATCAAGCTCCTATATCCTAGGAGATATTCCTTCAATCAAAGAGCTACCTTTTCCACGAATCCTTTTGGTAGGTGATTACAAAAGATTCCAAGTCAATTTGACTTTTACAAAGAGATAAAGTGGTAATTCACCACTAGCAATGGTTCCTATGCTTCTTCACATATGTAGGGTCTTCAAGATATCTTTCAAGCCAAATGTGTAGGCTTGTGATTTACACCAACACTAAAGCACATGAGGCTTGGGGCATATTGGCTCAACAATATGAGACCAAGAACCACATTAGGATACAAAATCTAGAAAACTAGTTGGCAAATGAAAAGCATTTTGATTCTGAAAAGGCTGAAGATTTTATCAAATGGATAAAACATCTATAAGATCAGTTGGCTACAATTGATGTTTTTATAACACCACAAGAGCTGACTCAAAGATGTATGTGTATTCTTATAACAAAATATGATGGATTAGTGACAACCCTTAACACTCAAGTAAGACCAACCCCTCTTAAATTTGAAGAGTTTTGTGCTATGCTCTTAGAAGAGGAGATGCAGTTGAAGAATCGGAAAAGTACAAGCAATGCTGCATTCTTAGCCAATGCAAAAGGAAAAGGCTCTTATGATGGATCAAAGAAGAATCCAAAGAGGAAAAAGTTCACATGAAGTTGATTCTATTGTGAAAAGAAAGGCCATGACATCAAGGATTGTAGAAAGAAGCAAGCTGATGAACAAAATGGGACTGTAAAATCATCTTGGAAGAACAAAGAGTCTGCAAACAACATAGAGTTGGAACTATGGGTAGCTATTGAAGATGTATGCTCATCTGCTGAAGCTCAAGTTGATGAACCATGGGTTTTAGATAGTGGAGCTTCTTGTCATATGACCAACAAAAAGGATTGGTATAGTTCCCTAGTGCATCTATGGGAATCCATTAGTGTAGTGGTGGGAAATGACTCTAAGTGCCCAACTGAACAAACAAGATCCATCTCTTTTATCACTTCTCCAAGTGTTGAGAAAAATTTATCTGACGTTCTCTATGTACCTACACTTAAAAGAAATTTGTGCAATAACAAATCATGGAATTGAAATTCACTTCAAAAAGAGTGGTGCAGAATTCATGGATTCATAAGGTAATATAGTAGGAAAAGACATAAGTCATGATAACTTGTATGAGTTACGTGCCTTAACTGCTATAGAAGATAAAGATGTAAGCAGGTTATGGCACCAACAACTTGGGCATCTTGGATTTGTAGTGTTGAAGTGGATGCAAAGAACAGGGATGGTTCCTCATTTTCTTGCATTTTCAAAGTTGCAAGAACCTTGTGAAGCTTGCATGATGGGCAAGCAACAATGAAAGGCATTTCCACAAGAGACCAGCAATCAAGATCAAGCTCCTCTAGAGTTGGTACATGCTGATCTCTGCGGTAAAATGTCGACACCTTCTTTTGGAGGATCTTTCTACTTTTTGCTACTAGTTGACCATTATAGTAGAAAGATGTGGGTTTATTTCATTCGAGAGAAGGTATATTTATCTCAACCACTAGGTTTCGAGGTGCCCAATTTAGAAAATAAAGTTTACCGATTGAAGAAAGCTTTGTATGGACGCAAGCAAGCACCACGGGCTTGGCACCAATGGATAGATAATTTTTTCAAAAATATGGGATTTGAAAGAAGTACTTCTGATGCTAACCTATATGTAATGAAAAGGGATAGCAAGCTAGTTTTGGTCATTCTATATGTAGATGATCTGATCATTACAGAAGATCATCAAGAACTCATCAATCAAACTCGGGTCAGCTTTGGAACTGAGTTTGAAATGACAGACTTAAGTCTACTCCATTTTTGTCTGGGAATTGAAGTATGGCAAAGAAAGGATAGCATTTTCATCTCACAACAAAAATGTGATAAAGAAATTCTTAAGGCATTTGGAATGATGGATTGAAACAAACTAGCATACCTATGGAGGTAAATCATAAGCTATCTATGGATGATAACATGCCTGACATAGATGCTAAGAAGTATAGGAAGCTTATTGCATGTCTTATTTTCCTGTGCAACACTATATCACACATCGCTATGCTATTGGAGTGTTAAGCAAGTTTTCCAAAAAACCTAAGGAGAGTCATTGGAATGCTATAATGTGAATTCTAAGGTACATTGTAGGAACCTTGGATTTTGGTATTCTTTATACCACAGGTGATACACTTGAAGGATATTGTGATTCAAATTGGGTTGGAGATTGTGATTCTAGAAAATCAGTTTCTAGATATTGTTTCTCACTTGGTTTAGGAATATTTTCTTGGGTAAGTAGGAAGCAACCAACTCTCACACTCTCCTCCACTAAAGCAGAGTACAAAGCAGCTTGTTTTGCTTTGTGTGAGGCAGTTTAGTTAAGGAGAATTCTTGCAAATCTAGGATTTCCATCAAATATAGTGACTGTACTCAAGTGTGCTAATCAAAGTTGTATGGCCATTGCAAAGAACACAGTATTTCATGGTCCCACCAAGCATATAGAAGTACAATACCATTATGTTTGTGAGCTAATTGAAGATGAAATTGTGGAGCTAGAATATTGCCCAACAAAGGCAAATTGTGCTGAGATATTCTCTAAAGCACTTGGAAGAGAGAAGTTCAACATGCATGTTCAATAGATGGGCATAGGACCAAGACCTACTTGATTTATCATTCGGTAAAAATTTAGGGGGGGTGTTAATATATGATCAATGTCTACCCCTCATGATTGTTTGTAGTAATGCACATTTTGTAAGGCCCCCATTATGAGGAGAAGCCAAGCGTGCATTACCTAATTGATGGGAATCCCAACTTGCATTTTGGATGAAGGTCAAATTGGACCATGTAAGGTGTTGTAAGGATAGGGAGTTACCAAGGTCCTCAATTATGGGGTCCGGGGCAATAGAGAGTAGCCCTTCTTGGAGGGTCCATGGGGGCCAGCGAGCCCATTGGCTGGGGGGTCCCATGGGACCAACGGTCCCCCTGGTGGGGGTCCAAAGGCAGTGCCCCCGATGTGATGATAAAGGGAATATTCCATGGAATACTCCATGTCGAAGTCAGAAATCATTTATATTTGTTAGGTCGGTTCAACCAACCTAAGCCATGTATGGAAACTATGCGGGTGGTGGCCACCCACACTCTTACCACCCATGTATAGCCATCCACGAAAGCCCACCCATTATCCTATATATACATGACCTCTGCACTACCTCAGATATCGAATCAAGCTAGCACACCTCTACCTTGTATCTCCCTATCTAGAGTTTTCTTGATCACCATTTAAGCTCCACCTTGAGAGTGGAAAATGCCATCATCTTTGTACTTTCTGTTAGTAGAAAATTGTTGAGATTCTACTATATCTGTTATCTTCTCTTCTACTACTCATGTGCTGTATTGCATAACTATTGTCTTACAGAAACTAGTTGAAAAAGCTATGTGCTGAATGCGAGGCCTTGTAGTGTGCATACTCTAGGTGCATTTAGCTCAACATGAGTGCATGAATGATCTCGTTTGTGGGTTTGGCACGTTCCTTGTCCTTCCTTCGATCTCCACACTAATTTTGTACTTTGATTCTTCTTTGTCATGTTTTTTTGTGATGTCCACTTTGCATCATTTGCTTTAACCCTCCATATGTATTTGTTTTTTTGTTGGAGCTTCTTTGTATGTGCTGGTCCTCGTCATCTATTTTTTTGATGGACAGCTTTGATGGCTTTGATTACATTGTGACTAGCTTTGTCTAACCATGAAGACATAATTTTCCATTCAGACAGACTCCGTACTATCTACATTTATCAAATATTTTACTTAATTCAGGTATGTGAGCTATGCATTGAGAAGAGTAAGTAGATAGATCATCCACATAGACCTCCATGCTTTTCCTCAAAAACTCCTCGAACACATGACACATTAGCCTCTAGAAAGTTGTTGGGGCATTGGTCAAACCAAATGGCATTAACCTAAAAGCATACACTCCCCATTCAATAGAAAAAGTAGTATTGTAATGGTCCTGAGCAACAATGGCTACTTGGTTGTAACCCGAGAACCCATGAAAGAAGCTGTAGACTTCCTTGCCTGCTACTCTTTCAAAGAGATGCTTTGTAATGGGTAATGGGTAACTATCACGAATGGTAGCTGCATTAACCTTTTTCAAGTTAATATAAACCCTAAGTTTTCCATTTTTGTTTGGTACTACTACTAGGGGTGATACCCATTCGGTGTGTTCAATCTCATATATGAATCCAATCACCAATAACTTGTCGATATCCTCTTTAATCTTGGCAGAATATACATCATTGTAAGTGTATGATCTTTGTTTTGAGGGTTTAACATCACGAGTCATCGAAATCATATGGGAACAAATAGAGGGATCCACTCCCTTTAAATATTTATATGTCCAAGCAAATACGTCTCTATATTCCTAAATTTTCTCTATGAGTTCTCACTCTTCTTCTATTGATACATCCTTCCCTATATATGTGCATCTCTTTTCTTCTCCTTCCATCATTACTATTACCTTTGTTCTTTGTTGCATACACTACTCCTTCCCGAGCTTCTCTTTTTGGCATTTGAATGGCTATTTTTCTTTCTTCAACTTCATATCTTTTGAAATGTTGAGGTACTTCAAATGATTCATGATATGACTCTTCCTAAACTTTGGTTCTATCCACTTTAGGTTTTCTTGATATTTTTCTATGGCAAGCACATTAGTGTTTTCTTGGGTGTCATCTTTTTCTGTCTCCTTTAGGTATTGATCTTCTGAATCAAATTCTGGTTTAATTTCTATGCTTTCATAGTCCTCTTTCCACTCTTTTTCTATCAATTCTCTGACGTCCACTTCTTGGAGGACTACCATGTATAGAATTACATCATACCCTTCCTCATGTATGCATTCATTCATCATCAATACCTCTTCATTCACACAGACATCTAATGTGGGTAATATTTCCATCCATCCATGTGGCTTGAATGCTTTGTCTGGAAATATTTGGGGCATGTATGCTGGGTCTTCTATCGGCCTGTAGCTTTCATGTCCTACTGGTCATACTTGTTGTCTCTCTTCTTGTTGCTTCACTTTTTTACACATCCATAACTGGGCATCCTCATTCATCCAAGACTGACCACTTGATCCCACACCATGAATGGACACATCAGCGTCCTCTTTATGGATATGGTTCCATTGCAAGGGTGGTACATCTTTATATGCAAAAGTATGCAAATTTATTTTCGTTTTAGCGCCTCGATGTTGAAGATATAATGCATCTCTTCCCTAATCTTCCACTACCCTTAACTGTCTCATAAAGGGTTGTCTTAAGATCATCTCATAATTACTTTCTTTGCCAAACTGACAGATGAACAACGTGTGTTCAAATTCCACTCTACAAGTAGTGAGGATGACCTTTTCTAGAATTCCTAGGGGTCTTTCAACATGACCATCGGCCAATTGTAATTTCATTTGAGTAGGTCATAGGGTTGGTTTTTTCTATTTTTCCCATATTTCCTTGGTAGCTATCCCTATTCAAGCTCCTATGTCTAAAATAGATTTGGTCATGTATCCTCTAAATGTAACTGAGAGGAATGTGTTTCCTTTGTCTCCCTCACTAAATTCTCCTACTTTGTCAATTGGAATCTTTATTGTGCTTGTCATGTCCACTGTAGATGGGTTTGTCTCTTCCAAATTCAACTGTGGAGCTAATTTCTTCCACAACTGAGGTTTGACTTGGAGAAACTCCTCCAATGTTAAGGAACATTGGACTTTAGTTCTTTTTAATTTGGATAATGTGTTTGAAGTTTCATCTTGCAATTTCTTTTCTCTTCCCTTGATTATGGGCACATGGGAAAATTCAGATCTCTACTCATATTCTCCCGTATGATTAGGAAGCGTTGTCAGGCTCATTGCTTCCTCTATTGTGTTCTGGTGTGACAATTCCTCATAGATCACTTTTGTTTCTAGTGTTGGTTGATTTCTTGAGCATCTAACTCTTCAAAAGGAGGTATTTTGTTCTCGTTCTTCTTCCATCGGTCTTGTTGAACTCTGGCCCAAAGGTCATGTGGTCAGTTAGACTCTATTTTAGGAATTAAGGAATTTTGCTCCTCGTTTTCATAATTCCTCTCTCCTTTCAACACCTCGTCTTGATTATCCTTCTTAGGTTCTGAATCAAAGGATTCTATATATCCTTAAAATTGTGCTTCCAAAATTTTATTCTGAAGGAGGGTAGATATAGAATTTTCTAGTGTGGTCTGAGCAATCTCAATCAATTTCTTACACATTTCCAGTCTTTCTTTTTCTAGGTCTCCTCTTGCGTAGATTCTTTCATGTTGCTCTAGACTCGATCTTGTCTCTATCTTAGACTAATATGCTTTTAACCACATGTTTAAATCTTCAAGCATGGGATCTGCTAGAATTGATTCTTCTTATTCCCCATTTGGGAGGATTTGTGTTTGATACCCCTTTTGGTGAACTCATCAATGAATTCTCAAAAGAACTGGTCAATATTTACAAAATGATTAGGGTCCAATGGTTGGAACCTAGTCAAAGTTGTTCCAGTAAGGGTAAGGCCAAAGGATTCGTATTGGACAAAGAAATCGTCCACCTGCTCGATATGTAACACTTCTTGAATTTTGCAATATGATCATAGGGTTCTCCAGAACCATCATAGTAATTCCTCATGCACTTGGCTACTCGAATTAGCCTTAGTCTTGTACCCGATTCTCGGGAATGGACTATGGGGACAACAAGACGTACTGGTGATACACTCGGTCCACATTCTTGTGGTGGTCTCATCGGGAAAGGTGGTCTATTAATAGTGTTCGTTTGATAGTTGGGGTTGGTCCATAACATGGAAAAGTGCACCTGTGGCCTGACTAACACACCTTGTTGATGGGTTTGCCCTGAGGCTGGGTTTTGAGAGCTGTGCTATGCCCTAAAGGGGTTTTGTGATGTGGTTGCCTAGTCTCAAGGAGGGAATATGGGCAACCCCATACACCTCGTTCTTGACCTATCACGATCATCAACATGCCAATATCTCCTCTTGTTCTGGTCTAGGTAGCTAACTCTAGACGAGTCTTCTGGAGCTTGCAATTCATAGATATTAGCACGATTGATGGCTTCTCCTTGTATAGGTGAAGTGGCTTGTAGCAATTTGTCTAAGCCACTTACCATATATACATCAATTAGATCATCATCTTGAGGGGTTATATATCCTCTCCATGCATTGGCGATTATTGATTTTCCCCTAGGAGTGGTCACAATATCTCCATTATCGGGTCTTGTAGGATTTTCTAGTTCTTCGACTTCTCCTCTTTCATTCATACTTTCTAGGTTTTTAGTCACCGCATATATGTGTCCTAACTTGCCCATGTAAAATCCTCCTTCCTATTTCACATCCGATCTTGGGAATAGCCTCCGCATATGTAGAGTTTTTCATTCTAGCTACAGACCTATTGAGACCACCATAGTAAATAGGTAGACCATGCACATTAGTGGAAACATATTGTAGGGACATCCTATACTCCCCGTCTATCACAGACATGAGCACGACCAATGTCACTAAGCTAATGCATGTCTTCTAAAGCCATCGCGGGTTCTCTTTTTGAGTCACTAGAAGTCTCAAAGTAGACATAATGGAAATTTTTTTGAGCAACACTTCCCATGGATGATATCATGCTTCTTTGGTTCCCTAGCACTCATCTAGACCTCAGGTTCATTCACCACTGAGTTCTTGGGTCCTCTTGAGTAATCTACTGACTCTATTGAATGTTCTTAGTCAAGGATTAAGTACAGGGAATTTTAATTTTCTCCTTCAAAGCTTTTTGGTCACTCTTTCCTTATGCCATGATACATGATACTTGTTGCAGACATGATACTTGATACTTGCACTCAACGATACACGACACAAAAAATATGCGATACACATTACCAAGGCTCATATGATACAAGATACTGGCCTCCACGATATGATTCTTGACTTTGATACGATACATAATATTTGACTTGGCTGATACACGATACTTTGATTTGTACGATACATGATGCAAAATTTTCAACAATATGATACTAGGAATCACCACAATACATGACATTCAATTCCCCATGATACGATACTTAGTTCTCACACAATACATGATACCTTGATATGTCACGATACACGATATCTGAAATAGAAGATATGATACTTCATGATGAAAGAAAAAACAAGAAGACCAATCCATGTAGAACAGGTCCATTATGTGTTTTGTAGATGAAGATTTCCTAGCTAGTTAGAATGGAAAAGGTAAATGCAACTCATCTAATGGTAAGCAAAAATCTACAAATGTTTTGTAGTTGAGGAAGGAAGAAAACGTTGAGAAGAAAAGAGAAAAGCAAAAATAGTTTTGCAAATATTGTGAGGGGAATGATCATGTCATAAAGAGCTGTGCAAAACTAGCTACAAAATAGGCAAAGAAGAAAGAGGCTAGAATGGTTGTTGCAAAGGCCTCTACACCTAGAACGAAGCCTGCTACTCTTGTTCAAAATGAAGAATGGGCATTTACTACTATATGCAGGTATGATCCATCTTCTCATGAGCAGTGTATGTCTCTAGTAGACTCAGATGTTTAGGACTTTGATAGTGGGGCAACCAAACATATTACCTCGCAGCATAGTTTCTTCGGTTCACTTGAGCGTGCCCCTACAAGGTATATTTCCACATGCACTAAAAACGCCTCTTATCCTATCATGGGAGTTGATAAGATCATTATGACTACTATTGATAGTAGTTCTTTTACATTATAATATGCTTTTTATATATCAAGGATCAAGAAAAAACGTTTTTCAATTGCAACATTACATAAGATTGGCTTGGTTGTCAAAATTTATTGATGATAGATGTATAGTTCATGATCTCTCAAATGGATATGTTATTATTGCTTTTGGCATTCTATGTCATGGGTTATATAAGCTCATAGACTATGCAAAATATGTCAATGATTCAACATGTGTAGTTTAAGATTCTCAGACCACGTCAATTGCAAAGCTCTGGCATTCAGGTTTTGATCATCTGCATTTCATTAGTTTGCAATGCCTATAGAAATTTGAAATGGCATCCTCTTTCCATAAACTTGAGGCACCTTGTAAACATGTCTATGAAGGCCTTATTTTGGGAAAGATGCAGCATTCATCCTTTCAAAAAGATGGTTTAGTTCAAGCTCCTTGTAAGTTATAGCTTGTTTACAATGATGTATGTGGTCCTATGCAAACACCTTATTTTGGGAACTACCTTGACTTCATGAATTTTATTAATAATTTCCCTAGGCATGCATGTGTATATCATTGAAAGCAGATTTTGAAGTTTTTATGTGCTTCAAATAGTTTCTGGTTATGGCTAAAAATCTGTGAGCATGTAAATTAGGCACCCTCCATTTCGATGGAGGGCGGACATACATGTCTTAAAATTTTCATGCATTTTTGGTTGAGTGTGGGATAAAACATCATTTTATAGTTCTGCATACACCTCAACAAAATGGATTTGTTAAAAGAAAGAACACGTCTCTCATGGAGATGGTGAGGTGTATGGTCAAAAGTCAAGCCTTACCATATATCTTCTATCTTAAGGCTACTATGTGTGCAACATATGTACTTAACATGTGTCCCACCAAAGCATTGCAATCTATGACTCCATATGAGGCTTGACATGGTCACAAGCCATCTGTTGCTCATCTACATGGCTTTGTTTGTCTGGCATATGCATTAGTGCTTGAACAACAATAGAAGAAATCTGATGATAAGTAGTAAAATGTATATTTGTTGGGTATAGTTATGAAATGAAAGGCTATCATCTATATCATCCATAGGTTAAATGCAATTCAGTTAGCCATAATGGTGGAAGATATAATTCAGCCATTACTTTCATGTACCAAGGAGACTTCAATTATCTCTAGAGATGTGTATGACACTTTGCTGCCTGTTTTTACAAGTGGAGAGTCAAGTTCTGGTCCAAATGAAGAAATTTCTTAGCCTTTATAGGCTCACATGATGATATAGATCATTCCATTTCTAATACAAATTTACATGACGCACTTATTGAGGAGAAGGTTGTTATAGAGGAGGAAGAAAGATATGCCTAAATGGATGGTGCAAACTTTGAGAGATAGCAAACTAGATGCAACTCTATCATATTGTACTGGTTCAGGCTCTCATAGTGCTTAGTTTGCATCAAATTGCTATGCAATGGCTGCCTCTAGTCTTTGTGATGAGAATGAGCCTATTTCCTTTGATGAAGCACAAAATTTAAAAAATTGGATGGCTGTTATGCCATCAAATTATGATGGTATTATGAAGAATGGTACCTAGTCTTTATGTTATTCGCCTCCATGCAAAAAGGCCATCGGTGCTCAATCGGCATACAAGTTGAAACCTAAGCCTGATGGAATAATTCATAGGTATAAGGCTAGGCTTGTTGTAAAAGGTTATGCTCAAGAGAGAGGGATTGATTTTGATGAGATCTTTTCACTCTCTTGCCGAGTGACCATTGTTCATAGCATCTATGCACTTGTACTTCATCATGGTTGGAATGTACAATAGTTGGTCATCAAAACTGCATTTTTGAATGGTGAATTACATGAAGAAGTGTATGTATTTCAGCCCCATGGTTCACTATAGAAAGGGCATGAGAACAAAGTTTGCAGGTTAAAAAAGGAATTATATGATTTGAAGCAAGGACCGTGTGCTTGGTATGAAATGATACATTCCTATTTGATTATACATAGTTTTGAGAATAGTCCAACTGAGACACCTTATATGTTAAGCATGCAAATGATGTACTTCTGATCATTGTTTTGTATGTTGATGACACGCTACTCACTAGTCCTAATGATAAGCATGTTGTTGAGATTAAGGATTTGCCTCTTTTGAGATGTCAAATTTGGGCCATTTGCATCATAAATTCGGCATTGAGTTTATGTAGGATAATGGAGGAATAGATTTGTGTCAAACAAACTGTATTGACACATTATTGAAACATTTTGGACATGAAGATTTCAAAGCTATTGCCACTCCTATGCAAAGAGGTTTACTGTTGAGTCTTCATGATCTTGGAGATGCATTCGGTGTTATTCTCTATTAGCAAGCTATTGGATGCATGATTTACTTATGCATAAATCATTCTGATATTCGGTTTTTTGTCTCTCAAATGAGCAAACATCAAGAATTGGAAGGTGATTAAGTGCATCTTTCATTACTTGAGTGGTACCCGACTACTTGGAGTGTTTTATCCCAAGGAGGTCATTACCGCTAGATTTATATGCTTTTTCTTACTTGGATTGTGCTAGTTGCTATGAAACTAGTGTGCCCACTAGTGGTTTCTGCTTGATTCTTGGTAGCTCATGCATATTTTGGTTTATGCAAGAAGGATCCTATTATGGCCACTTCTAGTTGTGAGGCTGAGTATAGGGCATGTTCCACAATGGCTGTTGAGTGTGTGTAGCTCAGATGCATTTTGGATGATGTGGGTGTTGCAATCTTCTACCACCACTATCTTCAATGATAGTTAGAGCACATTGCTAATTGCAAGAAACCCTATTTTCCATGCTCCCACGAAGCACATTGAGGTGCATTATCATTATGCCAGAGAGAGGTTCTCTGCTTAGGAGATTAATTTGGCATATTTCCCCACACAGGATAATGTTGTAGACCTTTTAAACAAAAGCTTTGTTTAGAGAGAAGCTTGAAGTTTCTACAAAGCTTTTGGCTTACTTCCTTTTGTGGATTGATCTCTTTCCACATAGCTAGACACTTCCTTATACATGAGTGCCAAGTCCTTGTTCATTGCATGAGTTTGAGGGGGGACTTTTTGATATATTTTAGTAGTGATGTGTATGAACACACTTAGGAATGTTCTAGCACTCTTTTCCCTTTTTAGGAGGTTTTTTTCCTCTTTATGAGGTTTTTTCCCCTTGGCTTGTATATATGCCTATAACCTTAACACGTTACTTATCTTTATACATTCACTTGGTAATTTATTTAGTTTTTTGTTGTGCTCCAAGCAACAATGAAATGACGTACATAAGTGATATCCACAGAATCATACATAGTGTGTATGTGCTTGGTATATGAAATAGAATGGAAGTGAGAGGATGAATTTACAACCAAACACAAGCCAACAACACTTGCAAATGTTTTTAAAGTATGTCCTTTGGACCCAAAAAACTGTATTAAAATTATGATGGCTTCTCCTAGCACTATTTAAGAAGACTCACGAGCTAGGAATTCAAGAATAATGCTAAATGTAGATTGCCAAGAAGATAGAATTGCAAGTGAGAATAGAACTAATATTGATCTTTGGAACAATCTTTTGGCCTATGTAGTCAAGAACATCCCAAGACTACTAAATCAGCTTCTAATTTTATCAAATTTTGCACCCAAAGAAACTCCCATAAAATTGATGTAGAGAGCCCAAGGAGAATCTTTGAAGGCTTTAGAAAATGTTAACCTTAGACATCTTCACTCCTATAATCATCAAGCAACTAAAGTGAGCCCTGAGGGGCACACCACTAGAATGGGTGACCACACATGAAGCACTAGTTGTTTGTCTTCCTTGATTTGACATCCTTTCTCACGTGCAACCAACGATGCCAATGGTGATATTGGTGCCTTTGAGAACAAGCTATGTCAAGGTCTATGTCTTGGTTACTACCTTGGTCGTAAGCCTTCTGGGAAGCCATTACAAGCCATTAAGTGTCGGGAATTTGATGGTGCTTGCCCCGCCCACATAAATACAAAACCCTTTTGCTACCAACCACTTTGATACTAGTGAAGTGGTGTGATGGAGATTCACCATGCTAGTTTTCCCTTTAAGAGAGATTCTTGAAGATGCCATTATAGTATAGAACTAATCTCTAGATATCAAATATGCTACTCTACACAAACTTGCATATATGAGTAGAAACTACATAGTACACTAAGACCTAAGGACAAAGTTCCCAAATTTCACTAATATGATCAAGCGTACAATCAGTGGCTAACCAGATTAGTATATGTTTTATGAATGAACATATACAAAAGTATCTCATGGCCATTTAACGTTTCATATGGAATCTAATGTTAATAGGTAGGTCTACCAATTGACATCTTGAAGACAGACTGCCCATTGCCTACATTTTTATACATGTATATATGTAGATGTGTATATGTATGTATGTGTATATCTAGATGTATGTATGTACAAGTATGTATGCATGCATGAGTGTTCGTATATGTAGGGGATATGTGAAAGAATTTCCAACTTAGGCGGAAGCTCAAACGAAGTGTATTTAAACTATTGATCTTGAACGAAAGGCACACAAACACATGCGTGTAGACATCCATCCGTTTTCGCTTCACTTAGACATTACGTTTATAATAAATTGGAGAATCAATTTGTTTATTTTTTCAAGGCAACAGAGTATGAATTTCGTATTATATATTAAATTAACATTATATGATTTTTCTTCTTTTTCAATAAAGCCTTAGCCAACAATTGAACCTTTCGGGATACTCTTTTGAAGGAAAAATACCCCTTGATTTTTGATTGAATAATGTCTTTAATCAATCTTTTGACCTGATTAATCGTGTGAAACCACTCATTACATAAACATCCCTCGGTCAAGTGCAAATACAAGCATTTGGAAAGCTAAACTTGTCCTACGTTGACATAGTGTGTCATTGAAATATTATCAAGTTTTGTTCATGAGATTGATTTTTGATTCACATCCAAAGTAGCTTGATAGTTTTTGGTCTACTTGCATTGCAAGATGCTGATTTATGTGATAATTATTCCCATTGGCAAAGAAAAAAAAATTCAAGCATCATCTTTTATGAGAACTTTGATCCTTTTCATTATGAGATTTATAGTATTTTTATAATATTTGTGAAAATTTTCCGAAAAGCTACAACAGATTTAGAGGGTAATCAAGTAAAGGACCTTACTAAGAGTCCATATTCTTTAGGAAGAATCTTTGATCTTTTGATGCAATTGGTGAATCAGCATAATCTTATGAAGAAAGAAATATCTGATGATCATTTAGGGACTATATTAAACAGTTCAAGATGGCCCAACCATGGAGAATACCAAGAATTTGAATAAAATGTAATAACATAATTGAAAAGCATCATTGAAGATCTAGTTGCCAATGCTTTGCTTTTGTACGAGGAGGGTAAAATAGCCTATTTGTAGTGACTCAAGATCGAATACACTCATACTATAGGAACAAATTAAGGAGAAAAATTGGCGAATATAATGATAGATGTAGCTGGTAGATTATAGGAAGATCTTCTTTATCTGCCTGAAAACTGTTTCATGAACATCTTTGAATGAATATTTGGAGGTTACACAGTCAAAATGCGCATAGTTTGGTGGTCGATTGTAGAACATGAATAAATCCCTCACATCCCTAATCTGATTAAAAGCATAGATTCTCCAAAGCCTCGAGCAAGATGATTAAAGTGATTTGAATAATTTAGCAATGCATACTGATAGAGGTAGCACATGGATTCATTTTCGAGTGACTGGATTTCTCTTTTTGGGTGACTCAAAAAGTGCATTGAGTGTACATGATAAACTGATGACTAGAATCCCGGTGACCTTATCGAACATCTGGTCACCCGATTTAAATGCGCATGATAGTAAAACCACGAGATCTTAGGTGGCTTTATTGAAATTATTATTCATTAAAATTAAATGCAAATAAATAGAATAAAAAATAAACTACAAAAGAATAAATATACGTATTGCAATCTCTTTCACAAAAAAACATTAAAAAAATATGATGTTGAGTTTTTATATTTTAATAAAATTTTGTACTTTAATATTGTCAACTCAGTATAGTTCAAAAATAAAATTAATAAAAAAATACGTCCCTGATTTCATGTGACCCGTCGAACAGACTGGTGCTCAAGAGCGCCAGTCTGTTGGCTTCACCTAGTTTGAGCTCACCCAAGAAGGTGAAAATCCACACGAACTATAGTGAAATGTCTCCATGTGTGAGGGATATGAGGAGAGTTGGGAAGGCCGTCTAATATAACCATACACAGGAACGAAATGTAAAAGAAATCAATAGAAATTATGTTGTTTACAACTTGTGCCATGAGCTTCTTAGCTCCTTAGGTGATACAATAGATTAAAAATTCATGTATGCATACAAAAATATAAAAATTCATGTATGCATATATGTATATATGCATATGCATGCATGCATGTATGTATATATGCATATGTATATATGCATATGTATATATGCATATGCATGCATGCATGTATGTATGTATGTATGTATGTATGCATATGCATGCATGTATGTATGTATGCATATGCATGCATGCATGTATGTATATATGCATATGCATGCATGCATGTATGTATATATGCGTATGTACATATGCATGCATGTATATATGCATATGCATGCATGCATGTATATATGCATATGCATGCATGCATGCATGCATGTATGCATATGCATGCATGCATGTATGCGTATGCGTACATGCATGTATGCGTATGCATATGCATGCATGCATGTATGTAGATATGCATATTGCATGCATGCATGTATGTATATATGCATATGTATATATGCATGCATGTATATATTCATATGCATGCATGCATGCATGTATGTATGCATATGCATGCATGTATGCATATGCATATCCCTCATGCATGTATATATGCATATGCATGTATGCATATGCATCCATGTGTGCATATGCATCCATGTGTGCATATGCATATGCATGCATGTTTGTATGCGTATGCATGCATGCATGTAGTATGCATATGCATGCATGTATGCATATGCATGCATGCATATGCATGCATGCATGTATGCATATGCATGCATGCATGTATGCATATGCATATGCATGCATGCATATGCATATCCCTCTCTCTCTCTCTCAAACAAAAATAAAGAGAGAAGATATTAGAAAACAAAAATATAAAGAAAGATAAAAGAGTGATATATGTTTTACTTACATTGATGTAATTTTTGAATCAAAGTTGTCAAAATCCACTTGAAGTTCTCCTTCGTTGAATTTCCAAAGATTTGATCTCAAAAATCTCTTGCAAAACTAAAGAGAGAAGATATTAGAAAAGCAAAAACATAAAGAAAGAAAACAGAGTGATACAATATGTGTGATCTACTTACCAAAGCATCAGATCTATAAAAATAGAGGTGTGTTTAGAGAGAGAGAGAAGGAGAGGAAAAGAGAGAGAGAGAGAGAATTGTTTGAATCACGGTCGTCAAAATCCACTTGAAGTTCTTCTTCGTCGAATTTCCAAAGATTTGATCCCAAAATCTCTTGCAAAACCAAACAAAGAACATATTAGTAAAGAAAAAACATAGAAAAATAAAAAAGTGCTATAATATGTGCGATCTACTTACCATAATTCAGATCTATGAAGATAGAGGTCTTTTTAAAGAGAGAGAGAGAGAGAGAGAGGGAGAGAGAAAGAGGGAGAGAGAAAGAGGGAGAGAGAAAGAGAGAGAGAGAGAAAGAGGGAGAGAGAGGGAGAGAGAGTGTGAGAGAGAGAGAGAGAGAGAGAGAGAGAGAGAGAGAGAGAGAGAGAGAGAGAGAGAGAGAGAGAGAGAGAGAGAGAGAGAGAGAGAGAGAGAGAGAGAGAGAGAGATAGTGAGAGAGAGGAAGGGAGAGAGAGAGAGAGGGAGAGAGAGAGAGAGGGAAGGGAGGGAGAGAGGGAGAGAGAGAGAGAGGATGACAAACAAAGCTCTGTTGTTGGCGCGCGCAAACCCGAAAGGAGAAGATCTAGATTCAAAACGCTCAGAATGACGAATTTCGGATTCGGGCCTGGTTAAAAAGAGAGCATTGGTAGTTTCAGCAAATTACCGACGCATATACCGACGCTTATACCGACGCTTTGTTTTCGAGGCAAAGCACCTTTCCCAAATTCTCCAAGGAGTATACCAACGCCGACAGCTGCCCGTCGGTATTCCCTCGATATGTTGTAGTGAGTTCTAGTCCAAATGAAGAAATTTCTCATCCTTTATAGGTTCACATGATGATGTATATCATTCCATTTCTAATACAAATTTACATGGTGCATTTATTGATGATTAGGTTGTTATAGAGGAGGAAAAAAGCTATGCCTAAATGGATGGTGCAGACTTTGAGAGATAGCAAACTAGCTGCACCTCTATCATATTGTACTTGTTCAGGCCCTCATGGTGCTTCCTTTGCATCAAATTGCTATGCAATGTCTGCCTCTAGTCTTTGTGATGAGAACGAGCCTATTTCTTTTGATGAAGCACAAAATTAAAAAAATTGGATGGTTGCTATGCCATCAGATTATGATGCCATTATGAAGAATAGTACCTCGTCTTTATGTGATTGGCCTCCATGCAAAAAATCCATCGATGGTCAATCGGTATACAAGCTGAAACATAAGCCTGATGTAATAATTGATACGTATAAGGCTAGGCTTGTTGTAAAAGGTTATGCTCAAGAGAGAGGTATTGATTTTGATGAGACGTTTTCACCCTCTTGCTCAATGACCACCGTTTGTAGCATATGTGCACTTGTAGTTCATCATTGCTAGAATGTACATTAGAATGTCTACTTGCATTGCAAGATGCTGATTTATGTGATAATTATTCCCATTGGCAAAGAAAAAAAAATTCAAGCATCATCTTTTATGAGAACTTTGATCCTTTTCATTATGAGATTTATAGTATTTTTATAATATTTGTGAAAATTTTCCGAAAAGCTACAACAGATTTAGAGGGTAATCAAGTAAAGGACCTTACTAAGAGTCCATATTCTTTAGGAAGAATCTTTGATCTTTTGATGCAATTGGTGAATCAGCATAATCTTATGAAGAAAGAAATATCTGATGATCATTTAGGGACTATATTAAACAGTTCAAGATGGCCCAACCATGGAGAATACCAAGAATTTGAATAAAATGTAATAACATAATTGAAAAGCATCATTGAAGATCTAGTTGCCAATGCTTTGCTTTTGTACGAGGAGGGTAAAATAGCCTATTTGTAGTGACTCAAGATCGAATACACTCATACTATAGGAACAAATTAAGGAGAAAAATTGGCGAATATAATGATAGATGTAGCTGGTAGATTATAGGAAGATCTTCTTTATCTGCCTGAAAACTGTTTCATGAACATCTTTGAATGAATATTTGGAGGTTATACAGTCAAAATGCGCATAGTTTGGTGGTCGATTGTAGAACATGAATAAATCCCTCACATCCCTAATCTGATTAAAAGCATAGATTCTCCAAAGCCTCGAGCAAGATGATTAAAGTGATTTGAATAATTTAGCAATGCATACTGATAGAGGTAGCACATGGATTCATTTTCGAGTGACTGGATTTCTCTTTTTGGGTGACTCAAAAAGTGCATTGAGTGTACATGATAAACTGATGACTAGAATCCCGGTGACCTTATCGAACATCTGGTCACCCGATTTAAATGCGCATGATAGTAAAACCACGAGATCTTAGGTGGCTTTATTGAAATTATTATTCATTAAAATTAAATGCAAATAAATAGAATAAAAAATAAACTACAAAAGAATAAATATACGTATTGCAATCTCTTTCACAAAAAAACATTAAAAAAATATGATGTTGAGTTTTTATATTTTAATAAAATTTTGTACTTTAAGATTGTCAACTCAGTATAGTTCAAAAATAAAATTAATAAAAAAATACGTCCCTGATTTCATGTGACCCGTCGAACAGACTGGTGCTCAAGAGCGCCAGTCTGTTGGCTTCACCTAGTTTGAGCTCACCCAAGAAGGTGAAAATCCACACGAACTATAGTGAAATGTCTCCATGTGTGAGGGATATGAGGAGAGTTGGGAAGGCCCTCTAATATAACCATACACAGGAACGAAATGTAAAAGAAATCAATAGAAATTATGTTGTTTACAACTTGTGCCATGAGCTTCTTAGCTCCTTAGGTGATACAATAGATTAAAAATTCATGTATGCATACAAAAATATAAAAATTCATGTATGCATATATGTATATATGCATATGCATGCATGCATGTATGTATATATGCATATGTATATATGCATATGCATGCATGCATGTATGTATGTATGTATGTATGTATGTATGCATATGCATGCATGTATGTATGTATGCATATGCATGCATGCATGTATGTATATATGCATATGCATGCATGCATGTATGTATATATGCGTATGTATATATGCATGCATGTATATATGCATATGCATGCATGCATGTATATATGCATATGCATGCATGCATGCATGTATGCATATGCATGCATGCATGTATGCGTATGCGTACATGCATGTATGCGTATGCGTACATGCATGTATGCGTATGCATATGCATGCATGCATGTATGTAGATATGCATATTGCATGCATGCATGTATGTATATATGCATATGTATATATGCATGCATGTATATATGCATATGCATGCATGCATGCATGTATGTATGCATATGCATGCATGTATGCATATGCATATCCCTCATGCATGTATATATGCATATGCATGTATGCATATGCATCCATGTGTGCATATGCATATGCATGCATGTTTATATGCGTATGCATGCATGCATGTATGCATATGCATGCATGCATGTATGCATATGCATATGCATGCATGCATATGCATATCCCTCTCTCTCTCTCAAACAAAAATAAAGAGAGAAGATATTAGAAAACAAAAATATAAAGAAAGATAAAAGAGTGATATATGTTTTACTTACATTGATGTAATTTTTGAATCAAAGTTGTCAAAATCCACTTGAAGTTCTCCTTCGTTGAATTTCCAAAGATTTGATCTCAAAAATCTCTTGCAAAACTAAAGAGAGAAGATATTAGAAAAGCAAAAACATAAAGAAAGAAAACAGAGTGATACAATATGTGTGATCTACTTACCAAAGCATCAGATCTATAAAAATAGAGGTGTGTTTAGAGAGAGAGAGAAGGAGAGGAAAAGAGAGAGAGAGAGAGAATTGTTTGAATCACGGTCGTCAAAATCCACTTGAAGTTCTTCTTCGTCGAATTTCCAAAGATTTGATCCCAAAATCTCTTGCAAAACCAAACAAAGAACATATTAGTAAAGAAAAAACATAGAAAAATAAAAAAGTGCTATAATATGTGCGATCTACTTACCATAATTCAGATCTATGAAGATAGAGGTCTTTTTAAAGAGAGAGAGAGAGAGAGAGGGAGAGAGAAAGAGGGAGAGAGAAAGAGGGAGAGAGAAAGAGAGAGAGAGAGAAAGAGGGAGAGAGAGGGAGAGAGAGTGTGTGTGAGAGAGAGAGAGAGAGAGAGAGAGAGAGAGAGAGAGAGAGAGAGAGAGAGAGAGAGAGAGAGAGAGAGAGAGAGAGAGAGAGAGAGAGAGAGAGAGAGAGAGAGAGAGAGAGAGAGAGAGAGAGAGAGGAGAGAGAGAGAGAGAGAGAGAGAGAGAGAGATAGTGAGAGAGAGGAAGGGAGAGAGAGAGAGAGGGAGAGAGAGAGAGAGGGAAGGGAGGGAGAGAGGGAGAGAGAGAGAGAGGATGACAAACAAAGCTCTGTTGTTGGCGCGCGCAAACCCGAAAGGAGAAGATCTAGATTCAAAACGCTCAGAATGACGAATTTCGGATTCGGGCCTGGTTAAAAAGAGAGCATTGGTAGTTTCAGCAAATTACCGACGCATATACCGACGCTTATACCGACGCTTTGTTTTCGAGGCAAAGCACCTTTCCCAAATTCTCCGAGGAGTATACCAACGCCGACAGCTGCCCGTCGGTATTCCCTCGATATGTTGTAGTGAGTTCTAGTCCAAATGAAGAAATTTCTCATCCTTTATAGGTTCACATGATGATGTATATCATTCCATTTCTAATACAAATTTACATGGTGCATTTATTGATGATTAGGTTGTTATAGAGGAGGAAAAAAGCTATGCCTAAATGGATGGTGCAGACTTTGAGAGATAGCAAACTAGATGCACCTCTATCATATTGTACTTGTTCAGGCCCTCATGGTGCTTCCTTTGCATCAAATTGCTATGCAATGTCTGCCTCTAGTCTTTGTGATGAGAACGAGCCTATTTCTTTTGATGAAGCACAAAATTAAAAAAATTGGATGGTTGCTATGCCATCAGATTATGATGCCATTATGAAGAATAGTACCTCGTCTTTATGTGATTGGCCTCCATGCAAAAAATCCATCGATGGTCAATCGGTATACAAGCTGAAACATAAGCCTGATGTAATAATTGATACGTATAAGGCTAGGCTTGTTGTAAAAGGTTATGCTCAAGAGAGAGGTATTGATTTTGATGAGACGTTTTCACCCTCTTGCTCAATGACCACCGTTTGTAGCATATGTGCACTTGTAGTTCATCATTGCTAGAATGTACATTAGTTTTAAATTAAAACTACATTTTTTAATGGTGAATTACATGAAGAAGTGTATGTATTTCAGCCCCATCGTTCACTACAGAAAGGGCATGAGAACAAAGTTTGGAGGTTAAAAAAGGAGTTATATGGTTGAAGCAAGGACCATGTGCTTGGTATGAAATGATACATTCGTACTTGATTCTACATAGTTTTGAGAATAGTCCAACTGAGACACCTTATATGTTAAGCATGCAAATGATGTACTTTTGATCATTGTTATGTATGTTGATGACATGCTGCTCACTAGTCCTAATGAGAAGCATGTTTTTGAGATTAAGGATGATTTGAATGCCTCTTTTGAGATGTCAAATTTGGGCCATTTGCACCATAATTTTGGCATTGATTTTATGCAAGGTAATGGAGGAATAGTTTTGTGTCAAACAAAATGTATTGACATATTATTGCAACATTTTTGACATGAAGAGTGCAAAGATATTGCCACTCCTATGCAAAGAGGTTTAGTGTTGATTCTTCATGATCTTGAAGATGCATTCAATGTTTTTCTCTATTAGCAAGCTATTGGATGCATGACTTACTTATGCATAACTCATTCTGACATTCAATTTTTTTTCTCTCAGATGAGCAAACATCAAGATGGTAGGTGATTAAGTGTGTCCTTCGTTACTTGAGTGGTATCTAACTACTTGGAGTGTTTTATCCCAAGGGGGGATCATTATCGCTAGATTTATATGATTTTTTGACTCAGATTGGGCTAACTGCTATGAAATGCGTGTGCCTATGAGTGGTTTTTGCTTGATGGTTGGTAGCTCATGCATGTCTTTGGTATAGCAAGAAGAATCTTACTGTGGCCACTTCTAGTTGTGAGGCTGAGTATAGGGCAACTTTCACAATGACTGCTAAGTGTGCATAGCTCAGATGAATCTTGGATGATGTGGGTGTTGCAATCTTCTACCACCATGATCTTCAATGATAGTTAGAGCACATTTCTAATTGCAAGAAAACCTATTTTCCGTGCTCGCACAAAGCACATTGAGGTGCATTATCATTATGTCAAGGAGAGGTTCTCTACATGAGAGATCAGTTTGGCATATGTGCCCACACATGATAATGTTGTAGACATTTTAAAAAAGGCTTTGCCTAGGGAGAAGCTTGAAGTTTTTGACAAAGGTTTTGGTTTACTTCTTTTTGTGGATTGATCTCTTTCCACATAGCTAGGCACTTCCTTATACATTAGTGCAAGCTCCTTGTTCACCACATCACTCGGAGTGGGGACTTTTTGATATATTTTAGTACTGATGTGTATGAACACACTTGGGAATGATCCAACACTCTTCTCCCTCTTTAGGAGGGTGTTGCTCTTGCACAATGGTGAGAACCACGTTAAGAAGCTCCACCTCCTTAATGTCAATCCGCAGAAGAGATAGGAGTGATATGAAGATCGTGAACGTGAGATGAAGTGAGAGTGAAGGTGAGAAGCATAGAGATGCACACACACACACACACACACAACGAAGAGACAAGCAAGATACAATGGAAGGTAGGGAATCAACTCTATTGCTCAAGAACACTCTTACAACCCAAAATAGCTCTAAGCTCTTCTCTACTCAAACAAGCTAACCTTAAAAATGAGCTCTCTAGCTTCTTTTATAGATTCTAGACTAATTTTGACCGGTTTCACATCTAGTGACTGGCATAATTAAAATATAGGTTCTAGATTCTATTTGAAGGGATAAACGGTGTCTAAAAATAACCAAAATTGGTAAGCTCATTCTACCTAAGCTCTTCAAGCTCGAGGACTCCTCGGCTTGCACAAAATGGAGCTATAAATTGCAAAAAGGGTTTTTTCTATGTTACATATGGTGCAAAAGTGATGAAAATCACTGTTGAGTGTTTGAAAAAGTAATATAAAACATATTTGTTTGAAAAAATGATTCAACTGACTCCCTGCTTCCTTTTTATGCTCTATCTTTACATGCTTCTGCGTCTTCTATGCCTCTGGCTACTGTCAACACCCCTCCCTCTCGCTTCTGTCGTCCGCGACAGAACCTTGTTGTGAGGTCCGTCGGATATAATTCTGGAGTAGTTCCTAAGCGAGGGTGTGCTCTGATATTCGAATGCCTCGGGTGAGATCTTCCTCGAGTTTCTCCCAATCAATGGGCTGCGGTTCATCTGATGGCGGGAGTTGTTAATGTGTGGAATATACCATCTGTTCACACGCAAATAACTGCAAGAGGTGTGTAGGCCTGTTGATGAACACTTCTAAATGGTATTCCCAGAAACCGGTTGTGAACATTTCTTTGAAAGTCTGCTTATAGCATGCCGGTAAGTACTTGATTCTACAATGCCAGGCATAACACACCTGGAGCGATGGCGTCGTACTCATATCATATGCAAGATCTAGATTGCCATGCTTGAAACCCAGGGTGTTCACATGGGGCGCTTTGACATGACGGAAGACTTTGAAAACCATCTGGATCATGTCAAATATCATGATAGTCATGTGCATTGCTATATCGTCCATATGTTTTAAGCAAGGGAGCCAGTGGCGAATCGTTTCCATCATGTATCTGACTATAGGTGGTCCGGCGGGTGGCCTGAAGTTGTTGGGAAAGATGGATGGATCCTCCAGAAGATTGAGTAGGTGTTGCTAATCCTGCTTTGCACCAGCCCTCAGTGACTCCAGATATGATTAGTAGACACCCTTAGCTTCCAAATGATACCAAGAGGTCATATATGTACTTTGCAAATGATGTGTGTAGTGATCAAATCAAAACAGACTACTTGATACTTCACAAATCCAAGAAAACTTGCTATTTTTGTATTGACACCTGCTCAGAGTTATACTCAGTATGACCAGTACACTTACAATTGGCAAAATTCCTTCTAGAGGTATTCTATTAGCTTAGTAAGCTACCATTTGCAAGTATAATCATTCAAAATGATAAACTATACAGGGAGAAATAACTTTAGCAAATTTATGGACATCCCTGACTTTTTAGGAAGTATGCAGACAAATACCAGTGAGCACTTTGACCGCAATTTCTCGAAATTGGCTGAACCAAGTTGCTTCAAACTTTGTATGGTTGTAGTATGATTTGAGCTGGATCTACCAAGCTTTGAATCACTTGATTTGGTGGAGTAGGCACTGAGATATGCCTCTTTGAAGTTGACAGACTTTGAATTGAGTACTCAGAGAAAACAGAGATGATGTATGTAAATATATGTATTAATTCACATTGATGTACAATGCCATTGGCATGATAGACATTACCAAATGGTACTCAGAGGTGTAGACTATGGAGTAGAGCTCACACACTCAAGGATAGATAAAATTAGACTCGGGAGACTGGACTATTGTATCGCGACTTTTCTAGGTACATCTTATATATGAAGTGAGTAAGAGTTTGAATTCAAATTTGAATTCTTGGCTCCCTTCAATCTAGTATCTAAATGTAAGGAGATATTCCCTCAATCACAAGTTCTAATTTTCCACGAATCTATCAAGTAGGTGTATCCATAAGATTCCAAGTCACTTAGACTTTTACAAGGAGTAAAAATGGTAAGAACTTATAAGCATAAGTTCCTATGGTCCTTCCTTCAAGTGTTGTCTTCATGAAGTAATCCAAGCCAAATTGTGAAGGCTTGAATTGCACCAACAGCTCCCCCTCAAGCCAAACACTTTGGCTTAAGTCTTCATCTTCAATCTTCAATCACAACCTGCAATCCAATCATGGATTTGAATCTGCATAATTTGTTTCCATCCAAAGCTTTAGTGAGTAAATCTGCACATTGCATATTAGTAGACACATAGGTCAACTGAATGTCTTTGCTTAGCAGCTTCTCTCTCACATAGTGGTAATGAACCTCTATGTGTTTTGTTCTAGCATGATATATTGGATTAGCTGCAAGGTGAAGAGAGCTTGTGTTGTCTCCAAAGATAATTGGGGGCCTAGTGTATAGGCCTAGTTCTGTATATAAAAGCTTTAACCAAATAGCTTCTTGAGTGGCATTGGCTAGCCCTCTATACTCTGCTTCAGTGGATGACAATGCCACTGTTGGTTGTTTCTTAGCTGACCAAGAAATAGGTTTATCACCTGCAAAAGATAAGTATCCTGATGTGCTCCTCCTATCGTCCTTGCATCCTGCCCAATCTGCATCTGAATACACCTTAATATCAATATCTGATGTATAAGGAAAGTACAAACCATGGTTCTGAGTTCCCTTTAGATACTTCAAGATCTTCTTTGCAGCCTCAAGGTGAGGTACCCTTGGTTTGTGCATGAATTGACTTAGCACACTAACTCCATATGCTATGTCAATTCTGGTCAAGGTAGCATAATTCAAACTACCTACTATACTTTGATATCCTGTAATGTCTTGGACTTCATCCCCTTCATGAGCACTTAGCTTTAGGTTGACCTCCATTGGAGTACTTGAGACTTTAGCATCCTGCATGTTAAACTTCTTCAACATGTCTTGTACATACTTTTTCTGAGTGATATATATACCTGAATTAGTATAAACTAATTCAAGTCCTAGAAAGTACTTCAAAAATCCAAGATCATTGATCTTGAACTCCTTCATCATCTAGTTTTTTATGCTTCTGATTCCTTGGACATCATTACCTGTAATGACGATGTCATCAACATAAACACAGAGATAAATTACCTCTGAATTGCTTCTTTTGATAAACAATGAAGTGTCTGCCTTGCTCATAGTAAACCCTTGGTCTTGGAGGTATGTTGTCAACCTGTAGTTCCATGCCCTAGGTGCCTGCTTCAATCCATATAGAGCCTTCTTCAATTTACAAACATAATTTACGTTCTTGGGATCTTCATAGCCAGGTGGTTGTGACATGTAGACTTCTTCAGATATCCATCCATTCAAGAAAGCATTCTTGACATCTAATTGGTACATGTTCCAATTTTTGGATGCAGCTACACTCACCAATACTTTGATTGTTGGCATCTTAGCCACAGGAGAAAATGTCTCCTCATAATCAATGCCTTGGGTTTGTGAAAAACCCTTGGCTACCAACCTATCACCTTCATAGAGTCCTTCTTGGGTACCAAGTCCCATGTGTCACTCTCCTTGAGAGCTTCTATTTCTTCATCCATAGCTCCTTTCCATTCTGGTTTGGTGATTGCCTCTTCATATGAACCTGGTTCTTCACTTAACAAGTCCTTTGCAAGATAAATTGAATGCTTAGTAACAAGAGATGTATCATACCCATATCTGATAGGCTTCTTACTTTCTCTCTGAGATCTCCTTATTGCTTGAGTTGAAGATTCTGGTATATCCTCAAGCTTCTTCATCTTTATCTTGCCTCTGGACTTCCATGCCTTGAATTCTTCAAGATTGATTGTGTCATCATCTGCTGAACTTGAGTCTTCCTTCTGGATTGGTTCTTCCTTTGAGAGTTTTGGAAACTCTTCTTCCAAATCATAGGGTAGGTTGACTTTCCTGCAATTATTTTCATACCAAGAGTCATTCTCATCAAAGATGACATCTCTGCTTACCTTGAACCCTTTATTGGTTGGGTTGTAGAATCTGTACCCTTTTTGATTCAAGTCATACCCAATGAAAATACATTTTTCTGCTTTAGGGTCTAGCTTTCCCCTTACCTGTGAGGGAATATGCACATATGCTATACAACCAAAAATTTTGCAATGATCCAATGATGGTCTCTTACCATGCCAAGCTTCATAAGGTGTCATTCCATCAAGTGACTTTGATGGCAACCTGTTTATGAGATAGGTGGCAGTAGATACATTCTCTGCCCAAAGATAATTTGGCAGCTTCTTTTCATTAAGCATGGACCTAGCTGTTTCAACAATTAGTCTATTCCTTCTTTCAGGTACCCCATTTTGTTCAGGTGAGTACCTTGTGGTTATCTCCCTTTTGATGCCTCTTTCCTGCAAGAAGTCCTCAAACTCATTTGAGAAGTATTCACCTCCTCCATCTGACCTTAGCTTCTTCAAGTTCCTTCCTGTTTGATTTCAACTAGTGCAAGATATCTTTTGAAACAATTAAACACTTCATCCTTGTGCTTCATAAAGTATAACACAGTCCATCTGCTATAATCATCAATGAAAGACACATAGTACCTTGATCCTGAAATGGAGGGATCCTTGCTAGGTCCCCAAACATCTGTGTGTACCAAGTCTAGGTAGTCTTCATGCATAAATCCTTTCCTTGTATAAGGTAACCTGTGAGACTTACCAAATTGACAAGCACCACACTTGTAAATCATGTGTTGCTTGAATACATTAGGTATCCCAAGCACACATTGATCCCTGCTCATTTGCTTCAAGGTCCTTTCACCTATGTGCCCTAGTCTCTTGTGCCACATTTCAAGTTCTGAAAGTGTCTGATCCTTGTAGCTATACAAAGCAATATTCTTTGTGTCCTCTAATTCAAAAGTAAATAATCTACCTGATTTTTCTCCCTTGGCTATCCTTTTGAATCCATGTCTTGGGTCCTCTACATATGCTCCATGTTGATTGAACCTGACCTGCAAACCTTTCTCCACAATCTGACCAACACTCATTAGGTTTTTGGTAATGGTTGGTACATAAAGTACCCTACTCAATAGATTCTGGTTACCATCACAAGTTTTTACATTTCCAATCTTTACTACAGAATGCTTAGTATCATCACCTGTCTGTACTTGATGTTTGCCCTTGGGTTCCTCAAGATCAGAGAGTAGTGCCACATTGCCAGCTACATGATTGGAACACCCTGAATCAATATAAAACAGATGATCATCATTGATACCTGACTTGGAAGTCATATTCATGATCAATAGGGAGTCATCTTGCTCCTCTATGTAGTTGTTTTAGTCTTTCCTATTTCTGAATCCTCCTTGGTAGTTACCATTATGGTTATTGTTGTAATTGTTGTTGTAGTTATTGTTGTAGCCATTGTAGCCTTGGTGTTGGTTGAACCTTCCTCTGCCTTGAGAGTTGTTGGAAGTGAGGTAGGCCCTTAGGCGCATGTCACAGGTCCACGGTTCCATAGTTCCAGTCATGTACAACATTAATTCCAGCAATCTTCCATATTGACAAAACATGAACATACCACAACTTAATCATACAAATGATGAGATAAAGATAGAGAAAGAATAGACGTCATGTGTAAGGTGTTACGTAAGCCATCGCTTACTCATAGTATCATATATACCAACGTTCAATGTACAATGTGGGAGCAAAATTCTCAACCATTCTATGTGATGAGAAATAGATGAATGAGTGAATGTACAATGTAACAAACATATTCAGATGTGTGGGCAGTAATCTGAATATACATGAGATGTGTGACCTAATAGGTTATAGAAGAGTGAATATGAGTGACTGAATGAGGAAGGATCAGTGTGAAACTGATGGTCAACAAACCTACATCTAAACTTAGGCTATGGAAGACCCTAAGTCAGATACGTGTGTGAAAAGATCACATACTTATAAAGTAGCATAGAATGCTAACAAGATTGTTGCCGGAAATCCTCAAACTCATGTGAACACACCTTCTCAAACACCTCATAAAAATATGCATAAAGCATATAAGTACTGATTCTCTTGTACCTATGCCGAATAGGACTCCTTCTGATATGAACGCCACAGCCTCCATAAACTTCAAGTAGTACCTGTGTGCATAAAGAGAATATGTACCTGAATACTTAACATAAGATGTGAATCTTATGTTAAACTCCATCTAATGTCTTTGAAGTAGCCCGACATCTTCTTGTAGAAGACAATCTTCAACCTAATATCTTCCTGTAGAAGATAATCTTCAAAATCATGTAGATGGTCCCATCCAATGTCTTTGAAGTAGCCAGACATCTTCTTGTAGAAGATAATCTTCAACCTAATATCTTCCTGTAGAAGACAATCTTCAAATACATCCTATAGATGGGCGATCCTCACCATCAAGCTGCTAATGACCAAGTCTTCTTGCCATGAACAAGAGATGACCTCCTCTCCATGAGCTAGAGTGTGAGCACACCCTTCATCTTCTCCAAGAAGAATCACCAAGAAGAACTCCATAGCTGCTCCTCAACATGCTTCAAGTTAGCACCATGGCTGCCCCATGTGCTAGAAGAAACACCACCTCTACTGAGGTCCAAGCTCCAGAAAGCTTGTGTTGATCCTAGGTGAAGGATGAATACAATGAGCCCAAAGTGCTTCTTTTATAGTGTTGATTGTCCATGAAATAAAGCACAACCATTGAAAACGCTAGCGATCGTTCTTCAAATCGTAAGAAAAAACAAGTTCGGAAACGTTGTCCGTCGCCGTCTGTTAGTTTGTTCCCAAAAGCTAATAATAAAGCAAAAGCATTGTATAAAATATTGCGATCTGCGCCGCTGCTGCCGCCTGGTATTGAACTCGGGTGGCTGGGATGGGAGGACAATGCTTTAACCACGAGTGCTAGGCGCTTTCCTTGTGCAAGGGACTGAACAGAAGCTCTACACATGCTGTGAACAAAGGATAGATTTGACCAATCCTTGACCAATGGGACATTGTTTCCCAACAATACCCCCTGCAATGTCATATTGGTACAAACTGAACTGAATCTGCAAATTGTCAAAGCTGCAAATTACCACAAGCTTCAAATAGCCTGTCACAAGCTTCAAGCTTGTACTTCCGATACTTCAGAAAAAGTCTTCTTCAAAACTGAAATTGACTTTCCTTTGAAAAATCTGAACTTGCTGAATATGAACCATAATACTTGAGAAATATGCAAACTAGATATCCAATAGTGTACACATCAAGCAATCACTGCTTGACAACAAATATAGCATGAACTATCTCTGAACCTGCTATCTCCTGTCTTCAAAAACGTGAAAACATACACTAGGATCTATATATTTGCATTTACCTTCCAAAAGGATTTCTCAACGTACTTTTGCTGTGTCATGTAAATACACTAAAAATCAAGAACTAAATCCTGGAACCTGTGACTGTCAACTCACAACTTAGTGTATTATGAACACTGCTGGTTCATCTCTGACTGTACTCAACTCAATATGAGTCAAAAAATCTATGATGTCATCATGTCTTCATCCTTTAAATCCTTCATACCTCTTTCCTTCAGAACTTGGTATAAACATATATGTGCGCACTTCTGAAATATACCTTTCTGAAATATCAAGCTTCTCTTCAATAGAACTCTGGAACCTTCTCCTGAACAGGAACATCCTAATAGGAACTTTCTCCAAATATTCTTCTTCTTCCTTCTTCTTTCAAAGCTGGAACATAAAGAGAACCTGACAAAGGAAATATAGGAATACCTGTAGGTATGATTCTTTTACATATGGCTGAAAACAAGTCTTCATGTTTTATCACCCCCTAGATGACTTAACACTAGTATCCAAAATTCTTCAAATATATCAGACTTTATGAAATGTGGAACGTCTTCCTTCTTTCAATAAATCTGATGTTCAGTGATCAATACCTGTATCTGAAACAAAATCTCTGAACCCTTTTTTATTAGCACTGCAGTTGCTAATAACTTTCACTGTAGGTCTTCAGCTTCCCATATTGTAGAATAAGGTTAGCTGATAAAACCTTGCTGAAAGCATTTTAGGATTCATACCCTTCTGCACATAACAAGTATTTCTATCTCTTTGCAACACAAATCTGATAGAATCTGAATCTTTGACTTACTTCTTCAATGTTAAGAACCTTACCAAACAAAGGATAGACAACTGACTCATAAATGTTCAAGATCATACAAGATCATACAAGATCAATGATCTCTCCTGTGTAGATTCTGCTCTCATCAAACCTTCATGAATGAATGTTTGATTTGTTACCTGAATGTCTCCAAGTGTCCATGCTTCTCAAAAAGTTGTAAAACTTTTCTTCAAACAAATCCTTCAAGGAATCTACAATTCCTACTTGAAACATAAGTGGACAAACTTCTCACCTTGAGAACTCCAAAAGTTGCAAGTTGATACTTCATAACTTTCATATTTTACCCGGGTGAAATGTGATAGTACCTGCTTGATTTTCTTTTGGCTAACTCCACTTTTCATTCAAGTGATAGGATCTAATGGAACACCTTTTTGAATACAAGCATGTATCCAAAAAATCAAGACAATCATAAAAAGTAGATTCTTCAACTGACTGGTACATCAACAAGATTCTGAATTTTCTAAAGTTTATGAAAATACTGAGTATGAGGTAACCTTTTCCAAACATAAAACCTCAACCCAAGTCTTCAACATCTGCTACAGAAAAACTCTTTTACCTTAAGAGAGTTAGTTAAAGAAGAAATATACTTCTCTGCAACTTGTCATATTAGATGAACTTACTTGCCATGAAAGAGATTTCTCAAAAACTCTCTAGAAAAACCTCTAGATACCTGTTTTGATGTAGCCTTTAACTTTCAAAAGATGAAAGTGTATAAAAACACTCCTTGAATTTCTTCAAATCTCTTCATAACTGCTCTTCTAAGATATGACCTGCAAATGATAATCTAATAGTAGAAACTGATACCTGTGATTTGATGTTGATCTGATTCCTTCATCTTCTCTAAACCATTGTTCTTCCTTGAATTTGAAGTAGTCTTCTCTTCATCAAGTCTGGGTCTTAATACTTTTGTAAAGTATTTGCATACTCTTCCAAAAATATTCGGCTGCTAACAGATCATCAACTTCAGACTCCACACTGATGAATACACATGTAGCTGAATTGTCTAATTCTCAAATCTCTACTCATCTAGATTAAGTGTGTATGTCAAATGTCAAATGTTAGAAGATGCTTTTAAATTATATGTTGTAAATCTGGAATTCTAGGAACCTGGGATTATGAATGAGCCTTAATGCATTGATGCCAAAGATCTAAAGTTCTGTAACCAAAACCTTAGTGCTCTGATACCAAATGTTGGAAGTGAGGTAGGCCCTTAGGCTCATGTCACAGGTCCATGGTTCCATAGTTCCAGTCATGTACAACATTAGTTCCAGCAATCTTCCATATTGACAAAACATGAACATACCACAACTTAATCATACAAATGATGAGATAAAGATAGAGAAAGAATAGACGTCATGTGTAAGGTGTTACGTAAGCCATCGCTTACTCATAGTATCATATATACCAATGTTCAATGTACAATGTGGGAGCAAAATTCTCAACCATTCTATGTGATGAGAAATAGATGAATGAGTGAATGTACAATGTAACAAACATATTCAGATGTGTGGGCAGTAATCTGAATATACATGAGATGTGTGACCTAATAGGTTATAGAAGAGTGAATATGAGTGACTGAATGAGGAAGGATCAGTGTGAAACTGATGGTCAACAAACCTACATCTAAACTTAGGCTATGGAAGACCCTAAGTCAGATACGTGTGTGAAAAGATCACATACTTATAAAGTAGCATAGAATGCTAACAAGATTGTTGCCGGAAATCCTCAAACTCATGTGAACACACCTTCTCAAACACCTCATAAAAATATGCATAAAGCATATAAGTACTGATTCTCTTGTACCTATGCCGAATAGGACTCCTTCTGATATGAACACCACAACCTCCATAAACTTCAAGTAGTACCTGTGTGCATAAAGAGAATATGTACCTGAATACTTAACATAAGATGTGAATCTTATGTTAAACTCCATCTAATGTCTTTGAAGTAGCCCGACATCTTCTTGTAGAAGACAATCTTCAACCTAATATCTTCCTGTAGAAGATAATCTTCAAAATCATGTAGATGGTCCCATCCAATGTCTTTGAAGTAGCCAGACATCTTCTTGTAGAAGATAATCTTCAACCTAATATCTTCCTGTAGAAGACAATCTTCAAATACATCCTGTAGATGGGCGATCCTCACCATCAAGCTGCTAATGACCAAGTCTTCTTGCCATGAACAAGAGATGACCTCCTCTCCATGAGCTAGAGTGTGAGCACACCCTTCATCTTCTCCAAGAAGAATCACCAAGAAGAACTCCATAGCTGCTCCTCAACATGCTTCAAGTTAGCACCATGGCTGCCCCATGTGCTAGAAGAAACACCACCTCTACTGAGGTCCAAGCTCCAGAAAGCTTGTGTTGATCCTAGGTGAAGGATGAATACAATGAGCCCAAAGTGCTTCTTTTATAGTGTTGATTGTCCATGAAATAAAGCACAACCATTGAAAACGCTAGCGATCGTTCTTCAAATCGTAAGGAAAAACAAGTTCGAAAACGCTGTCCGTTAGTTTGTTCCCAAAAGCTAATAATAAAGCAAAAGCATTGTATAAAATATTGCGATCTGCACCGCTGCTGCCGCCGGGTATTGAACTCCGGTGGCTGGGATGGGAGGACAATGCTTTAACCACGAGTGCTAGGCGCTTTCCTTGTGCAAGGGACTGAACAGAAGCTCTACACATGCTGTGAACAAAGGATAGATTTGACCAATCCTTGACCAATGGGACATTGTTTCCCAACAAGAGTATCCACCTCTTTGATAGCCTCTTCCTCTCTGATTTTTGTAGTTTCTGTAGCACTCATCTGTGGTGTGGTTAGATAATCCACAAATATTGCATGGTGATGAATTGTAGGGTCTCCCCCTACCTTGCTTACCTCCTCTGCCCCTGCCTCTTGAAGATCTACCTCTCCCTGCATAGTTGGCTTGGGAGGTAGAACCTTCATCCTCTTGCTTTTTTCCTTTACCTTTGTCTTTAACCTTTTTATCAGTATATAGGGCAGAAGGAGTGTTACCTTTAGATGTATCTCCAACCTTTGTGAACTTTGCTTCATGTGTGAATAGTTGGCCCATCAGAGTTGTGAGATCTGGGGTATGCATATCCATGTAGAGATCCATTGCAGTGGTGAAGCTTTCCTACTTATCATCTGCCTTTAGTCCATTTGTTACTTGCCTTACTATTTGTTCCTCTTCAATCTCCTCTCCTATGCTTGCTAATTGGTCTGCCACATCCTTGATTTTGGTCACAAATTCTGAGATTGATTGCTTTGGTTGCTTCCTAAGGGTTGTGAATTCAATCCACAATTGATTCTTCCTGGCCCTTGTATTAGATGAAAAGTATGATGACAAGGTTTCCCAAGTTTCTTGGGAAGTCTTACAATTTCTGATGTGAGGTAAAAGGAAATCAGATATAGAGTTAAGAAGATAAGACCTTGCCAATGCATCTTTTGCACACCATGTATTAAGCCTTTCTTGTTCTTCCTTGGTGGGTAGACCCCTTGCTTTGAATGAGGGCAATTCCTCATCTCCTGAGATGAATCCAAATAGACTTCTTCCTTGTAGATAGGTCTTCATCCTCAGAGACCAAGCTTGATAATTGTTCCTGTCCAATTTGTCAATGAATGAAGGAAAACCATCTCCCATGTTACCTTGTTTGCTCTGATACCACTGTTGGGAAAGATGGATGGATCCTCCAGAAGATTGAGTAGGTGCTGCTAATCCTGCTTTGCACCAGCCCTCAGTGACTCCAGATATGATTAGTAGACACCCTTAGCTTCCAAATGATACCAAGAGGTCATATATGTACTTTGCAAATGATGTGTGTAGTGATCAAATCAAAACAGACTACTTGATACTTCACAAATCTAAGAAAACTTGCTATGTTTGTATTGACACCTGCTCAGAGTTATACTCAGTATGACCAGTACACTTACAATTGGAAAAATTCCTTCTAGAGGTATTCTATTAGCTTAGTAAGCTACCATTTGCAAGTAGAATCATTCAAAATGATAAACTATACAGGGAGAAATAACTTTAGCAAATTTATGGAGGAAGTATGCAGACAAATACCAGTGAGCACTTCGACCGTGATTTCTCAAAATTGGCTGAACCAAGTTGCTTCAAACTTTGTATGCTTGTAGTATGCTTTGAGCTGGATCTACCAAGCTTTGAATCACTTGATTTGGTGGAGTAGGCACTGAGATATGCCTCTTTGAAGTTGACAGACTTTGAATTGAGTACTCAGAGAAAACAGAGATGATGTATGTAAATATATGTATTAATTCACATTGATGTACAATGCCATTGGCATGATATGTAAGACAATAGTTACGCAATATAACACAGGAGCAACAGCAGAGAAGATAACAGATATAGGAGAATCTCAACAATTTTCTACTAGCAGCAAGTGCAAAGATGATGGCGTTGTCCACCCGTGCGCTCTCAAGGTAGAGCTTAAATGGTGATCTAGACAACTCTAAATAGGGAGATACAAGGTAGAGGTATGCTGGCTCAACTCCATGTCTTAGGTAGTGCAGAAGTCATGTATATATAGGATCATGGGTGGCCTGCCATGGACGGCTATACATGGGCGGTAGAGCGTGGGCGGCCACCGCCCGCGTAATTGCCATACACGGCTTAGACTGGTTGAACCGACCTAACAAATATAAATGATTTCTGACTCCGACAGGGAATATTCCATGGAATATTCCCTTTACCGTCGCGCCGGGGGCGCTGCCCCCGGACCCCCACCAGGGGGCCCGCTGGCCCCCTGGGACCCCCCAGCCAAGGGCCCGCTGGCCCCCTTGGACCCCCCAGCCGGGGCTGCTCACCGCTGCCCCGGACCCCACAATTGGGGACCCTGGTAACTCCCTTTCCTTATAATATCTTACATGGTCCAATATGACCTTCATCCAACATTCAAGTTGGGATTCCCATCAATTGGGTAATGCACACTTGGCTTCTCCTCATAAAGGGGGCCTTACAAAATGTGCATACAATCATGAGGGGTAGACATTGATCATACTCTAACATGATAGACATTAACAAATGGTACTCAGAGGTGTAGAATATGGAGTAGAGCTCACACACTCAAGGATAGATAAAATTAGACTCGGGAGACTGGACTATTGTACCGCGACTTTTCTAGATACATCTTATATATGAAGTGATCTTGGCTCCCTTCAATCTAGTATCTAAATGTAAGGAGATATTCCCTCAATCACAAGTTCTACTTTTCCACGAATCTATCAAGTAGGTGTATCCCTAAGATTCCAAGTCACTTAGACTTTTACAAGGAGTAAAAATGGTAAGAACTTATAAGCATAAGTTCCTATGGTCCTTCCTTCAAGTGTTGTCTTCATGAAGTAATCCAAGCCAAATTGTGAAGGCTTGAGTTGCACCAACAGAAGTATGGGTAATTGAGCCAATCCTGGCATTGCTTGTTGTTCTGTACTTTAATGGAAAATGCCTTCCAGGAACGGTGACGTGGCACTGGTCCCCAACATGGGTTGTACCTTAACCCAAGTGCTCATCATCTCTGGATAATTCTGTAAGAGATCCTTGCGCCAATCTGGTTGATAGATTTCTCCTTGCTGCGCGTCTGTTGGAAAATCGTCAGGCTCAAACTGAGTAGCGTGAGAGGGTTTCTTGCCTGTTTCTTTCTCTATGGCCAACTGATATTCCGCCATTAACATAAAGTAAGGCTTGTATTGTAGCTCATGCCCTGATATGTATCTGCGAGGGGCCAAATGAGCAAAATAAGGAGACTGTAAAATTCTTTCTTCAATCATTGCCATGGCGTGTAACTGCGCCTCTACCCTTGCTGAGTGGGTTGTTCCAAGTTCTTCTATCGTCTTTATCCATGCGGGAGTTGGAAGTTCGAAAGTCGTCTGGCCATCGGCCGTGACTCGTCCGCCTGGGATGGGTTGGGGTTCATATGCTTCTTCAAAAGTCTCCTCCACCGGAATAGTTACTGTTTCTTCCTCTGCTGGTAGTTCCGATGGGGAGTCTAACCTGGGGGGTGCTTCATATACAGCTATCTGTGATTGATGAGTTGATACCTGGGCCCGTAATTTGTTGAGTTCCTCGATTATGTCAGGAGCTGGGTCCGCAGGAGCTGGTAGTCCTTGTTGTATTGGTGCTCTTAGTTTGAGTAGTTTATGCTCTTCTTTCAGCTTTTGATATTCCTCGTTCATGCTGTCGTATTCGTCTAACAATCTGACATGATCATCTAACAACATTTTCATAGATTCTGAGGGCATGGCCTTGAAGCGAGTAGGGCTCAATGGTTGGTCTGGTTGATCTAGGGCAGCTTCCAAATTTTCTCTGTTCTGTTCTTGTAAACGCTGGTTCTCTTCTTTTGCAGCTGCCAAGTGACGTCTGAGTAAGCCCATGTTCCTAGTGAGCATTGTATTGTGAATAGTCTGTGCCCTTAACAAGTTATCGATATCTGTGATAGCCTCTTTCATCTTTTCTTCATTTTCTAGTTCAAGTTTGTGATATGCCTCTCATAGCTCTTGGTAGCGGGTGTTCAGTGAGGCATTCTTGATGGTCAGTGAATTGAGCTGCGATTGTAAATCGTTGGTTGTCTTCTGTAGTGTCTGATAATTATTTCCAAGAGATGCAAAATCATTTCTTACTTGTGTCATACATGTGAACATCTGTTGAAATGCGGTGTCTATAGTGGGTTATAATATTAGTGACGGAGTGAATGAAGCTACGGTGTGTGTGGGTGTCGATGCAAAGGGAAAGGGAAACAGGGGTGGGAATGTGGATGTAGTGGTGATTGTGGAAAATTGTGATGTGCCTAAATATGGTGGTATAATGGAAGATGTGTGTGGTGGTGCGGTGGGCGGTGATATATCCATGTCATTGGATGTGGTATCAAGTGCGGTGACTGTGAATAATGGCATGAGAGTGGGTGCGTGCATGGGTGTAAATACTGGATTTACAAAGGTTGAAGAGTAATTTACAGAGGGGTTCTCTTGTACTGCTTGGTGGAGAGAAGGAAGAGGAAAGGCAGCTGGGTGGGGAGGTGAGACTGGGGAGAAGGTTAATGGAGGTGGGAATGGGAAAAGGGGTCTTGGAGGTGTGGGGAATGAAGGAAAGGAGGGATGAAAAAAATGGACTTGACAGTAGGGTGGATGTCCTAGGTGGAAGGATAGGTTGAGTGGGTGCGGGAAGTGTGGGAGGAATGGAGGTAAGTAAGGCTTCTGCTACTGCGCTGTCGAAAGATGTGGATGGTCGGGGAGAGAGTGGATGTACAGGGGAGAGTGGAGGGATGGGCAGTGAAAGAGGAGTAGTTGGGGTGGTAGGTACTTGAACAACTATGGTGGTATGTACAACAGTAGTATGGGGTGGGGAGTCGACGAGGATAGCTTCTTCGGCCGTAGATCTTTCAAGAATTAGGCGTGCTTCCCTAGCCTGTTGGGATGACTGAGTACCTGTCGGTACTCGAATGTATTCGCCTGGTTTTGATAAGAGTCGTACTCATCGGGGGTCAAACTGCGGAAGGGGTTTTTGCTACAAATATCTTAAGGTTTCGTTAGATCCCACTGATTTGACAAGTTCCCTGAAACCTTTGATGTGTACTTCTTCGAAACCGCCTGAGACAAGTTCTTGTTCTATGAGTGCTTGGCTCTCTTCCTCAGTTAACTTCTTACGTGCCCAAACTTTTTCCATGGTGCGATATAATTTTTTGATTGCCAGCGTATAAGCTGCTGCCTCAAAGGTTTCATCTTCATGCGTACTGGTATCACCTTGGGTGTTGGTTTGCTGTCCTTGTTTGTCTGTCTGTACATTCTCTTGGGATTCATGAGTGCCCTGGCTGGCTTCATCATTGCCCTCATCATCATCTGTTTCTGTTCTTTCATTTTCTGAGCTAGATAAGACTTGTCCTTGTTGTTAATCTGGGGGAGTGGCTGGGTAGCTCAGACGTTCATATTCTTGAAAGAAAAATTGGCCTTTAGAAAACTGAAATCATTTGAGAAAGCATCCAGCATTTCAAAATCAAAGGTTGTATCTATGGGTTCTGCTTCCATGTTGGGTATTGGAAAAGAAAACGCTTCCGCACCAATAGTGGTGGGAGCTTCTGCTGCAGCGGTGGTAGGTTCCTGGACTGATGTTGCCTGTGAGATAATTGCACTGGTAGTGCCTTCTGTAACCATAGGTTGAGATAATCGTATGCGAATAGGTTGTACAATTACAAGGGCTTCCGTCGGAGACTGTTCTAGAGAGGGTTGCAGTGATGGTGATTCTGGGACCTATAGGCATGGAATGGTTCCTCTCATGCGCTTTCCTGCTCATCCTTTGCTAGACTTCCTAGCTTTCTTTGCTGTCCCCTTGAATGCTTTCAGCTCCTCGCTTGTCATTGCACGCTCGATTGGTAAATCATATGCCAAACACATATATACAATGCGCGTGAGAGCGCAACATCCATTGATTACCTTCTTGCTTTCCCATCTATGTTGTGCTAAGTACAACTGATCAATTATCCAACTAGCCAGATCAACTGTTTGTGGCCCAGTACAAGCTAAATATAAGCCAAACCAAATGCGTTTGTGGGGCATGGTGAATCGATCCTGAGGTGGAAATGCAAAATGTTGCATACATATCCTTAAGGCTTTAGAGAGCTCATGTGTGATCGCCGAAATATCTTCCCACTTAATGACGTCTCCACGTTTCATTGGCTTTGGAACCAGGCTCTCGCGCTCTATCGGAGTGTGCATTCCATGTATCTAAATTGAAGCTCTAATCAGGTTTTTGGAAAGATAAAACTTCTTAAACGGTGGATCATTTACTAATGACGAAAAAATGAATGTTCCTGGAAAATCTTTGTTCTTCGAAGCTGTCAATGTGGTTATCAAATAGTAGCATCGGTAGAAATCCGGTTTAGGCAACAGATCACTGAAGTATTCTGTGAAGCCAGCTCTTGCCCAAACATGCTTCAAGCCTTCTGTGTTCTATAATGCTTCAAACTCCCTTGAGAAAAAGTGGTACTTGTGCCACGTGCGGGTATCAAAAGTCAAATTGGCCTCAAAAAGGAAATCTGCATCTGCCAATGGGCCTGCTAATTCTTGGAACCAATGAGAGTTGCGATGAATCTTCTCAGTATATCCCCTAGGAGGATCGTCAATTGGCATAGGTCCTGGAAAGCCTTGAAATTCCTGTGGCTGAGCCGTAGGATGTGGTTCCACGAGTAGTTCTCCAATATTGGCCATGGGTACACTGGGGCCAGCTTCAGATGGTCCTTCTGCCTGCATGATGAATGATGCGAGTGCGTAGAAGATCTGCTACAAAAGATTAACACATTAGTATGGAAATTAATCATGATCCCATTAAAGTGAGACCGCAATCCCTTTCCATAACTGATGTGTAACCCGTGTAGCTGAGTGTTGTGATGTGGTTTATGGAATGATTGTTGCAAAACTAATGCAAGTCTCTAGACACCTACATGCTTCAGATGATGCATACGTTTCTTGATGAGGTGTTATTACAAGTGATGGTGGGTTATAGTGTGTGGATTTGTACAAGGTTCAATCGTGAATGAGTTATTACAAGGTTGTAGATTAGTCCGGGTGGGAGTGATGTTAGATAAGAGGGTCGGAGAAGATGTCTGGATACGTTTCGGTATCCATTTCCTAAGAGTTTCTGAGCGGGTGGTATGTTTCTGCTAAGGGACAAAAGGTGATATCGGATGTGGTGGGCTTGAAGGGTGAAGAGATTTCTGAGGGGTATATATTACATGGCTTGAGGGTTGAGCTATAATACACTGTTTGGGTACCCAAATCTGCATGGGTGTGGGTCGATTCATAAGGTACTTCTTGGCGATCCAAATTTGTCAAATGTTTGTACTCGTAGAAGAAGGTCGAGGAGATGTTGAATATAGACTCTGCTTCTGCCTTGACTTCTTCTTATCAGTGTACGCATCGTTGAGATCTGTCGGTGGTTTTTGTCCTTTTGGCACCCATATTTGTCTCGTGCCTCTTGCTTTGTGATGTTGATACTGCTTTCCTCTTTGTGTCGTCTGATATTGTCGTCGGTCTGGAATCCTTCATCATGGTTGACTCCTTTGTGGTTGAGGTTGAGAGGTCGAATGGACACTCTGCTTTGGAAAAGAAGGGAGGTCCAACACTTGCGAAACCTACCCATTAGGAAGTGCTCCATTATGTAGCAAAAATCTAGGCCAGTCCATAGTAAGTGTGGAAGGATGGGCACTGCAGCTGATAGTGTCAATTTGGCTGCTGATGCAGTCCACCTGGCCTGCAATTGTCCCCATTTGTTCGTTGATGTAACCCACCTAACCATTGATTGTGTCCATTTGACCAAGGTGTTGGGTGGTTGCCCCTTCTAGTTTGCAGGAAGCCCAAGGGAAAATCTCCTGACGTCCTTCTGATTGACAACTGTCCATTGCCAAGCCCGCGTGGGTTGGTGTAGACGTAACGTGACTTATCTGACCAAAGATCTTCCGGTCTTCCTTCACATGTTGTTCATATGGTCCAAGGTTGCATACCTCAGGCGGACTGCCGTTAGGGAAGTCAAGCGGTATCACTCGCTTTTGATCTAAGGTTCCAATCTGCAGGGATCCTTGTCTAAGATTTAGGTCCAGTGAGTGATCGTATAGCCAATCTTGGCCAAGGATTAGGGGTTCTATCAGGTCCTCGTCATGGCACAATAGTAGCTTCACTGTCATGGTCACATCATGCATGAGGATAGGAAGGTCCACCTCACCCATGCAAGGGGTTTCCATGCTTCCTAGCCCTATGAGGTATGCCTCAATTGGCCGCATTTCTATTCCTGAGTTCTTATAGTGGGACCATCTAATCGCATTAGTCGCAGCACTTGAGTCAATTAAAGCCTTGAGATCTTGGCAAGGGTTGCCGTGCTCTAGCCTGACTGTAATGAATGGTCTCCTATCTGTGAAGAGAGATGGTGGATGCAATCCAAAGATGAGTAGGTGCCGCTACAACCAGCTTCACACCAGCCAACTGAGACTTCAGAGTTGATTAGTAGACCCTTTGAGCTTCCTAAATCCACCAAAATATCAGCCAAGTACTTTAGAACATGTATCCCAAAAGTTTAAGTCAAGACCGACAAGTTGCGAAATGACTAGCTCCCAAAACTTGCTATTTTTGGACATACACCTGCTGGAAAAAATGAACAGTGCTCTCAACCTGGAAGGAATTAGAAAAATTCCTTTTGGGCATAGCAAATAGACTTAGCAAGCTTCCTATTCCAAGTTAAAACACTTCAAATGATGGACTGAGCACTGAGAACAAGTTTCAACAATTTCTGGAACCTCCCCACAATTCTCGGGGCTCTGCAGAGATAGACCAGTAAGCAGTAAAATTCAGATATCTCCAAAAGTATAAATCCAATGACCTTGAAAATTTATAGGTAGAAACTAGACAGTGAGAGCTATCCAACGCACTTTAAAACACTGAAAAAGGTTCAGTAAAACTCAAGATATGACCTTCTGAAGTTACTGCTCTGAGTGAGTATAGCAGAGAACAAAACAGAGAGGTAGATGATAATAAATGTATAGATTCACATATGATTACAACCACATTGGCAATGAATCTTTGCACAATGGGAGTAGAATGATAGAGCTATGGAGTAAGCTCTTCAATCTCTACAAAATGACATCAAGTGGTCACGTACAAGGCTTGCTAATCGCCTCTTCCTTCTTGCTCCTTTTATAGCAATTCTTGGAGGGAGTTTTGAATTCGAATTCGAATGGCTCCACCTAAAAGTGATCCCCAAAGTTAGGAGAGATTCCCTCAGCTCAAAAATTCGTGATTTTGGTAGTTGGAGCCACGAATTTGCTTTTACATCATGGATGAGGTAAGCCATCCTTTTACTTTTTTCTTTTTCCATTTACAAGAGATAAAATGTACTCTTTTACAAGAGGTGTTCACATGACTACTCATGTGACTTACAAATGAGGATAATATCAAGCATATCAAGCATGTAGGCTTGGGCAAAATGCACCAACAGCTCCCCCTCAAGCCTAACATGCTTGGCCTCCAAATAAGTCTTCAATTGTCCTTGATTTCCTGCAAACCAATCATCAACTTGAATCTACTTAATTTTGTACCATCAAGAGCTTTCGTCAACATGTCTGCACATTGCATATCTGTAGAGACGTAGGATAGTTGAATATCCTTGCTCATTAGCTTCTCCCTTACATAATGGTAGTGGACTTCAATATGCTTGGTTCTAGCATGGTATACTGGATTAGCTGCTAGATGTAATGAGCTTGTGTTGTCACCAAAAATGTGAGGTGTTGAAGAATGAAGTCCAAGATCTGTGTACAAAGATTTTAACCACATGATTTCTTGAGTTGCATTAGCCAAACCTCTATATTCAGCTTCAGTAGAAGATAATGCCACGGTTGGTTGCTTCTTCGATGACCAAGAAATGATTTTTGAACCTGCAAATGATATATACCCTGATGTGCTTCTTCTATCATCTTTAGATCCGGCCCAATCTGCATCTGAGTAGACCTTTAGCTCAATATCTGAAGTATATGAATAGAACAAACCTTCATTCATGGTCCCCTTTAGGTACTTGAGGACTCGCTTGGCCGCTTCCATATGTGGTCTTCTCGGCTTATGCATAAACTGACTCAATATGCTAACACTATAGCATATATCCACCCTTGTGAGTGTTGCATAGTTCAAACTTCCAACCAAGCTTTGATAGCTTGTGATGTCTTCAATTGGCTCTCCTTCATAAGCACTAAGCTTATGATTTTGCTCCATAGGTGTACCTGCACACTTGGTATTTTCCATCTTGAACTTGACGAGCATGTCATGGACATACTTCCTTTGTGTGATGTATATACCTGAATCTGTGTAGATCAACTCCAATCCAAGAAAATAAGTGAGTGGTCCGAGGTCACTTATTTTGAACTCCTCCTTCATTTGACTCTTTATCTGTTTGATTCCTTCAAGATCATTGCCTGTGATAATAATATCATCAACATACACACATAAATAGATCACTTCAGATCCATTCCTCTTTATGAACAAAGAGGTATCCGCCTTGCTAGCTTTGAATCCTTGGTCCTGCAAATAAGTAACCAATCTGAAATTCCAAGCTCTTGGAGCTTGCTTCAATCCATACAAAGATTTCTTTAGTTTGCATACATAGTTAGGATGATGTGCATCCTCATATCCAGGAGGTTGTGCCATATACACTTCCTCAGAAATCCATCCATTCAAGAAAGCATTCTTTACATCAAGTTGATAAAGATTCCAATTTCTAGATGCAGCAAGACTAATGAGAACCCTAATTGTAGGCATTTTTGCAACAGGAGAGAAAGTCTCCTCATAATCAATACCATGGGTTTGAGCAAACCCTTTAGCAACTAACCTTGCTTTGTGTCTATTTATACTTCCATCTGGATTCTTCTTGATTTTGTATATCCATCGAGATCCGATTATCTTCATAGATGGCTTGTTAGGTACAAGCTCCCAAGTGTCATTCTCCTTCAAGGCTTCCATTTCTTCATCCATTGCATCTCTCCAAGCTTTCTTGCTTTGTGCTTCTTCAAATGTGGTAGGTTCTTCATTGGTTGAATCCTTTGCAATGTAGATTGAGTGCTTGGTGACCAAAGAAGTATCATAACCAAACCTCTCTGGTTTCTTCTTCTCCCTCGAAGATCTTCTAAGTGGTTGATGTGAGCTCTCGGGTCCATATGTAGCATCCTGTATCTTTGCTTTACCTTTGTTCTTCCATAGCTTTAGTCTTTCCAAGTCTTCTAGGTCAATCTCCGAATCACTTTCTTCAATCTGCTTTGGCTCCTTTGGTTGAAGTGATGGAAAATCTTCATCCAAGTCATATGGCAGCTTCACTTTCCTGTCATCATCAAACCATGATTTGTTTTCATCAAAAATTACATCTCTACTCACAGAAAATCCTTTATTGGTTGGATTGTACAATCTATATCCTTTTTGGTTTTGATCATAACCAATGAATACACACTTCTCTGCCTTGGGATCCAATTTCCCTCTTACTTGAGAAGGAATGTGAGCATAGGCTAAGCATCCAAAGATTTTACAATGCTCTAGACTAGGTCTTCTTCCATTCCACACTTCATATGGAGTGGTTCCATCTAGTGACTTAGATGGAAGTCTATTTATGAGATATGTGGCTGTCGACACAGCCTCTGCCCATAGGTAGTTCGGCAATCCCTTTTCGTTGAGCATGGACCTTGCAGCTTCGACGATAGCTCTATTCCTCCTCTCTGCTACACCATTGAGTTCAGGTGTATACCTTGTAGTGACTTCCCTTTTAATGCCTCTTTCATGCAAGAAGGCATCAAATTCAGAAGAGAAGTATTCTCCTCCACCATCTGATCTGAGTCTTTTCAAAGTCCTACCTGTTTGATTTTCAACAAGAGCAATATACTTCTTAAAGCAATTAAACACTTCATCCTTGTGCTTCATGAAAAACAGAATGGTCCACCTGCTACAATCATCTATGAAAGACACATAATATCTTGAGCCTGATATAGATGGCTCCTTACTTGGACCTCACACATCCGTGTGCACTAGATCCAAAGGATTTTGATACATATATCCTTTCTTATTGAAAGGTTGTCTATGAGCCTTGCCGAGTTGACAAGCTTCACACTTATAAATCATGTGTTGCCTTGTGATATTAGGCAAACCAAGTACACTTTGGTCCCTGCAAATCTGTTTGAGTGTCCTCTCACCAATGTGAGCAAGCCTTTTGTGCCATATCTCCAACTCTGTTAGAGTTTGAGATCCATAGCTAAACAAAGCTATGTTCTTTGTATCTTCCACTTCAAAAGTGAAAAGCCTTCCTGTCTTTTCTCCTTTGGCAATCCTTCGAAAGCCTTGCCTTGGGTCTTCAACATATGCTCCAAATCGATTGAATCTAACCTGCAATCCTTTTTCAACAATCTGTCCAACACTTATTAAATTTTTGGTAATTGTAGGGACATACAAGACTTTGCTTAAGAGGTTCATATTCCCATCTGATGTCTTCACATTACCTATCTTCTCCACTGAGTGCTTTGTGTCATCTCCTGTCTGCACTTCATGCTTGTTATGAGGATCTTCCAAATCAGAAAGTAAAGCCACATTTCCTGCTACATGGTTCGAGCATCCCGAATCAATGTAAAATATGTGATCATCATCCTTACCCTTCTTTGTTGATAGATTCATAATCAATAATGAATCTTCTTGACTTTGGTCCTCTGCATAGTTATTGTAATCTCTTCTTCCTCTATGGCCACTTTGATAGTTGTTGTTGTTGTTGTAATTGTTGTTGTAGTAGTTGTTGTTGTTGTAGCCTCCATTGTACCTACCTCTATTTGATCCATAGCCACCTCTATTGAATCCTCTTCCTCTTGAGTTCCTTGGATTCCTGAAACATTCTTCAGTAGTATGGTTAGATAAGCCACATATGTTGCAAGGTTGAGATGATTGGAATCTCCCCCTGCCTTGCTTTCCACCTCTGCCTCTTCCTCTAGCTCTTCCTCTACCTGCAAAGTTTGCTTGGAAAGAGCTTCCTTCATCTTCATTCTTCCTATTCTTTGACTTGTCCTTGACCTTAGCTTTATCAGAATATAAGGCAGAAGTTTGATTACCTCTTGAGGACTCACCACCTTTGCTAATCTTTGCTTCATGAGTGAAGAGTTGGCCCATGAGTGTGTTGAGGTCGGGTACATGCATATCCATGTATAAATCCATGGCTGTTGTGAATGACTCCCACTTGTCGTCTGCTTTGATTCCATTCATGATTTGTCTTATGATTTGCTCCTCTTCAATTACCTCTCCAATGCTTCCAAGTTGGTCGGAAATCTCCTTCATCTTTGTGACATAATCAGTCACATTTTGCTTCGGGCTTTTCTTCATTGTTGTGAACTCCATCCACAATTGGTTCTTCCTTGCTCGAGTGTTGGAAGAAAAGAAAGAAGCAAGTGCATTCCAGGTTTCTCTTGATGTCTTGCATCCCTTGACATGAGGTAAAAGAAAATCAGAGATTGAGTTTAGAATATAGGACCTTGCAAGTGCATCCTTCGAACACCAATTCGAAAGTCCTTCCACTTCTTCATGTGATGGTTGCCCTTTGTTCCTCATGGTTGGCATTGCTTCATCTCCGGATATGAATCCATATAGATTCCTTCCTTGAAGGTAAGCCTCCATCCTTAGAGACCATGCCGGGTAGTTGTTTCGATCCAATTTGTCAATTGTTGATGGAAATCCATCTCCCATGTTGCTTGACTATGCTCTGATACCACTGTGAAGAGAGATGGTGGATGCAATCCAAAGATGAGTAGGTGCCGCTACAACCAGCTTCACACCAGCCAACTGAGACTTCAGAGTTGATTAGTAGACCCTTTGAGCTTCCTAAATCCACCAAAATATCAGCCAAGTACTTTGGAACATGTATCCCAAAAGTTTAAGTCAAGACCGACAAGTTGCGAAATGACTAGCTCCCAAAACTTGCTATTTTTGGACATACACCTGCTGGAAAAAATGAACAGTGCTCTCAACCTGGAAGGAATTAGAAAAATTCCTTTTGGGCATAGCAAATAGACTTAGCAAGCTTCCTATTCCAAGTTAAAACACTTCAAATGATGGACTGAGCACTGAGAACAAGTTTCAACAATTTCTGGAACCTCCCCACAATTCTCGGGGCTCTGCAGAGATAGACCAGTAAGCAGTAAAATTCAGATATCTCCAAAAGTATAAATCCAATGACCTTGAAAATTTATAGGTAGAAACTAGATAGTGAGAGCTATCCAACGCACTTTAAAACACTGAAAAAGGTTCAGTAAAACTCAAGATATGACCTTCTGAAGTTACTGCTCTGAGTGAGTATAGCAGAGAACAAAACAGAGAGGTAGATGATAATAAATGTATAGATTCACATATGATTACAACCACATTGGCAATGAATCTTTGCACAATGGGAGTAGAATGATAGAGCTATGGAGTAAGCTCTTCAATCTCTACAAAATGACATCAAGTGGTCACGTACAAGGCTTGCTAATCGCCTCTTCCTTCTTGCTCCTTTTATAGCAATTCTTGGAGGGAGTTTTGAATTCGAATTCGAATGGCTCCACCTAAAAGTGATCCCCAAAGTTAGGAGAGATTCCCTCAGCTCAAAAATTCGTGATTTTGGTAGTTGGAGCCACGAATTTGCTTTTACATCATGGATGAGGTAAGCCATCCTTTTACTTTTTTCTTTTTCCATTTACAAGAGATAAAATGTACTCTTTTACAAGAGGTGTTCACATGACTACTCATGTGACTTACAAATGAGGATAATATCAAGCATATCAAGCATGTAGGCTTGGGCAAAATGCACCAACACTATCCACTATGCTAGGATGGGTACTTGACTTTGCTTGACACATGGCCATGGGATATCTGGGTGTTGTTTCCAGCTGGTTATAATGTTCTCTCCCTAGTCCTTATCTTCTTAGCTTCATGCGCTCTATGCGTTCTATAGCTTCTGCCTGAGCTTCAGCTCATATTCTATTTTCTTCCTCCTTACGCTTCTTTGCCAATGTGAGTCGTCTAAGCATATCCTCGGAGAGAGGTTCTTGATATAAATTGACTCTGTAGCCACTAATGTAATTAGGCATTATGTCTCCTTCTAAGGTGGCTAATTGTATTGCTCCACTTGTTGAGAGTCTGTTAATGATCATAGGTCCATAACCTTGCTTTTCTAACTTCCGTGTGTGTTGTTTCAGCGTATATACTAGAACTAAATCTCCTTCTTTTAAGCCTTTATCCTTCACATGTGCATAAAAATATGCCTTCTGTCGCTTCTTTGCTACGTAAATTCCTGCTGCTGCTTTCAGCCTGGTTTCTCTTAATCGTTCGAAGTCCATTATTCTTGTTGATAATTCATGGCCGGTCCACTGATGTTCTTGTGCAACCTTAAGGGTCGGTATCAAGAAGTCCAAAGGAAGCACAACATTCTGACCAAACACCATCTGAAAGGGAGTTGTGTTGAGTACGGTCTTGTAGGCCACTCGATATGCCCAAACAGCGTGGTGTAACTGTTTGTCCCAATCTAAATGTTTGTTGTTCACGAGTTTCGTCAGTACGTTACAAAGGATCTTGTTAGTACTTTCTGCTTGACCATTGGCTTGAGGATGATATGGTGCGGATTTCTTGTGAATCACCATAAAATCCTGTAACAAATATTCAATGACTTGGTTTAGAAAGTGAGTTCCTCGATCGCTCACTAACTCTATAGGCAATCCATATCTTGTAAAGACATTTTCAAATAAGAATTTCGCAGTCGTGTGTACATCATTCTTTTTTGTGACCTTTGCCTCCACCCATTTGGTAAGATAATCTGTCGCAACAATAATGTATTCAGCATGTGTACCTTTTGTAGGGGGGTTAATGGGTCCTACAAAGTCTATACCCCACTTAGAAAATGCACCTCCTCCCATCATGGGTTTCAATGGCATTTCATATTTGCGAGTAGGAAATTGAGTTCTCTGGCACACGTCACATCTCTTAACATAGGTATGTGCATCCATGTGAAGAGTGGGCCACCATAATCCTGCAAAGAGGATGGCTTTGATGATCCTATCGGGTCCGAAATGGCCTCCTGCAACACCCTGGTGTGCAGTCTCTTGTACGCTCAAATAATCGCTTTCATGAACACATTGTCTTAAGTATCCATCTCGTCCTTGTTTGTATAGATTGTCACCAATAAGTGACTAGTCTTGAGCTTCCTGCTCTAGAATTCGTTGTCGTGCTAAAGTCATTCCTTGAGGGACTGTTTTCGTCCTCAAGTATGTCACTAAAGGTTCATTCCATTCTGGTGTGAGAGACATGTGATATAATGTAGCATGTTCTACTGGTGGTCTTTCACAACAAATAGGGCATTCTTTACACAACTTGTAGACATCTGCTTCCATCGAAGGCCAATATACTCCTAGTCTATGTAGAGTCTACAATGTACAATGTTTCAAATGATGTTGCTTTAGTGCACCTACATGTGCTAATTGCAACCAATTCGCATGTTCTGATTCATCTACACAACAAACAAGAATCTTTTGATTATCCTGTTTATATATACTCCCTGCTATGATTTGGTATCTTTGAGACTTAGTAATCTCTCCTTCTTTGATCCTTATCCTAGGATTCTTGGGTCCATATGTTAGAATAGGGATAATAGGCTTAGCCCATTCTCGTGCTATCTCACGGTTAAACAAATATGCATCGGGTAATTCATCTGCTATCCCTTGAGGAGCTTCTCCTGTGGTTAGTCTCGAGAGGTGGTCAGCTCTGAGATGTGTCTTTCCTTTCCTGACTACTACTTCGAAGTCATACTCCATTAGTAATAGAAATCAACGTATCAATCTTCATGTATTACATGGCTTGTTGACTAAGTACAGTAACGCTTGATGATCTATAAAGAATTTGAACTTGTTTGCCCACAAATAATGCCTGAATTTCTTTACTGCATAGATCATTCCTAATCCTTCTCGTTCCGTAGTAGTGTAATTTCTTTCTGCTGCGTTCAACTGTCTGCTCGCATAAGCTATGGGGATGTTGAAGCTGAAGGTCAAGGACAAAGTATAGGAGCACATCAAAGAGGTGGACACACAAGAAGAAGGAGCAAGTAGGGGGCTCCAAGAAGTGTATGTCAATTTTTTAGAAGAAATCCCTATAGAAATAGTGATTTTCATCACTAAAAACCATTCTAAATACCATTTTCTATTTTTGTAACTCCATTTTGTTCAAGCCTAAGAGTCCTCGAGCTTGAGGAGTATTAGGAGTATCATCCTACCAATTTTCATAATCTTTAGACTTCATTTGAGTCCTCAAATAAGCCCTGGAACATAATTTTTAACTAGGCCGGACACTAGGTCTCGACAGGGCCAAAACTAGTCAAAAAACTATAAAAAGAGCTAGAGAGCTCATTTTTGAGGTTAGCTTGTTAGAGAATAGAACTTTTGTAAGAGAATTCATTTGCAATCAAAGCTTTCCATTGTTCCTCTCTTTGATCTTACCTTGTGCGCATGTGTGTATGTGTGTGCATGTTTGTGTGCTTTCACTCACGCACTGGTGCCTTCACTTGCTCGTGGTCTTCATACCGGTCCTCACGTCTCCGTGGATTGACAAGTAAAGAAGGTGGTGCTTACGCTTGAGCTACACCAAATTTTGGCGCCGTTGCTGGGGAGAGAGCTTCGAGGACGAGCGTTGTGATGGTAGGATCGTAGATTTGCAACGTTGGAAGGTAAAAAAATTGTCATTTTTGTTCATTTTCTGATTTTTCTTCTTCATCTTCATCATCATCACCATCTCCATCTTCTTCCATCTTCTTCTTCATAGAAATTTCTTGTTTTTTAGTGCATTTTCACCATTTTCATACCATCTTTCATGTGTATTGTGCGAGGAGGAGTTAGGAAGTGCAAAAGAGAGCAAGCGCTTGTGTTTTTTCATGATTTTCTGCAGATACGGAGCTCGCCATTGCTCGGCGCTCAGAAATTTGAATTTCCTGCCAAAAAAACACGATTCTGTGATGAAAATTGGGATTCTGTGAAAAATTCAAATTTTTTTGAAAATCATGATTTTCTATTTCCTGCCTAAAAGTTTGCTGAAAGAAACAAGATTCTGTGGTCATTCTCAGAATCGCGATTCTATGGTTGTGCTCAAAATCGCGATTCTCACAAATCACGATTTTTAGTCAAAAACATGATTGTGATCAAACACGATTCTCTGAGACAAAATCGCGATTCTCAAAAACACAATTCTCTACTAGCAATCACGATTCTGAAAAACACAATTCTCTGCTGACAATCGCGATTCTCAAAAACACGATTCTCTGCTGACAATTGCGATTCGCAAAAAACATGATTTTCTGTTGGCAATCGCGATTATCTAAAAACACGATTCTCTAAAAACACGATTCTCTGTTGGTAATCGCGATTCTCTCAAAACATGATTCTCTAAAAACACGGTTCTCTGCTGACAATCACGATTCTCAAAAAACATGATTCTCTTGAGATTCACAGCATCGCGATTCTCTGATTTCATAGCATCGCGATTCTCTAATTTCATAGGATCGCGATTCTCGTGGTTTCACAGGATCGCGATTCTCTGATTTCATAGCATCGCAATTCTTTTGAGATTCACAGCATCGCGATTCTCTTGAGATTCACAGCATCGCGATTCGTTTGAGATTCACAACATCGCGATTCTCTTGAGATTCACAGCATCGCGATTTTCTTGACATTCACAGCATTGCGATTCTCTTGGTTTCATAGGATCGCGATTCTCTTGGTTTCACAGGATCGCGATTCTCTTGGTTTCACACGATCGCGATTCTCTTGATTTCACAGGATCGCAATTCTCTTGATTTCACAAAATCGCGATTTTTACCAAAAGGTCATGTTTCTCTGTTTTGGCCCCCAGGAGCCTTATTTGACATAACTTTTTCATCCAAAGTCCATTTTTTGAGCTCTATAGCTTGTTGGAAAGCTCGTTTCAAATCCTACACGGTCTCAACTATTTTTTATAAGAATAACACGTTGATTTTCAGATAGGATAATTTGAAGTTGACCCTCAGGTGGGACTAGGGAACCAAGGGGACTCCAAAGGATTTTGAACCATACCAAGGGGAAATTTTGGACTATTAACCAAAGCTTATGAACCTGAGATCTGGTAGACACCTATGCAAGGATAGACAAAGTATTAGATCTTCTCAGTCTAGTGTCAACCATACAACTAAATCTTGGGCACAACAACTAAGTGGTTGTCATTACGTACTAAACTCAGACACAAGTGACTCAGAAATGTCTTTTAGCATGGGAAAACTTGCAGGTAACTCAAGCACTGCCTATTTACAAACACCAGAAGGCCCCTATAAGACATAGTTGGAAGGTAATGAAGAATTATTTTGACGGGACAGGAGATCCTTATGATCATGTGGCTGAGTTCAAACAAGTGCTAAGAGCTGAACAGGTTGAGGATTAGGTCAGCTGCTAGACGAATTCATTGTAGAATTTTCCAAGAGTGGTATCAAGCATAACACATCATCTTTGATCCACAGTTTCAAGCAGACTCCCCAAGAAACAGTGCGACTAGCAGGTAGAAGGTTACTGAGCACAAAGTTAAGATCATATGTGTACTTGAAAGAGCCTAGATCCATAGAAGAGTGTGTGCGGGCATGCATTGACATAGAAGATAACTTGGGTGAGGAGTTAGGATTGTCCAAACTCTATAAGGATTCTGATAGTTCTACTAGTCATACTTCGAAAATCTCCACAAAAATAGATGAGATAGCTGAGCAAGTTGCCAAGAAGCTGGGAGTCCAAAATAGACAAACACAAAGAGTCACCTCATTGAACCGATGCTATACCTACGGAGGGGACCACATGGCTAACGTATGCCCAATGCAAAACCCAAACATTAGAGAAAGGAATGCTCCATATTGCACTATTGAGAGAAGATACACAAACCACACGGCTCAAGATTGTCCCTACAATAGACAGGCTGTTAGACAAACTTATCAGCAACCTTACCAACAAGGTAGCTATCATAACCAATACCAATAGCCATATTATCGACCACAACAACAATATCAGGCACAATACAGGCCACAAATAGTCTTGGGAAACCAACCACCAGCTCTTGCCAACGTGATTCCAGTCAAGTATGCTGTGGGAGAGGAAAATCCAAATAGAGCATTGGTGCCATTGAGCCGATTGATACCAGATAATGACCCTCATGCTCATAGTTCAGAGTACTCCCATGAAGGTAGTCCACATGCTTATTACACTGAGTCGCCTGAGCATAGTGAGATTTACTCGTATCAATATGAGGCACCACCTATGGAGCAAAATTGGGAGCCAGAATATTCCAATGTCATGTACACAAATCCTAACCCTAGGCCCCAATTGAGACAAATGAGACCACAAGCCCCTAGAGGATCTTGTTTCAGATGTCAAGGTGACCATTTCATTCGTGACTGTCCCCACCCACCATCTCCGAGTCAAGGTCAGGCTATCACAATACAAGATTTTTGTCCTGAATGTGGCAAAGACCATCTTCCCAGAGATTGTCCAAGAAACCCCTCCATTGCACCCAAGATTACACCCATTAATGTGGTAGGCTTAGTGGCGGAATCAAGTTCAAGTAGCAGTAAAGTGGCTCCTGTACAGGCAGTTACTAGGGCACAAGCACTAAAACAAGATAAACCAGCAGAACAATCAGAGTCAAGTGAATCAGGAGAGCCTAGTAGGAGGAAAACAAGAATATGGAAAGATACCAAAGAGAAGGCCAATCGCAAGTGGAATAAAAAGTTATCAGAACTAGAAGAAAGCTTGAAAGACGCAAAAACAAAAATAGAAGAAATTGCATCTCAAAATCCCTCGCATGCCAAAATCCACCCACTCCATCTCATCCCGCCCCACCACCCATTGTAAATAGGCTGCAACCAGGGTCTATTCTTGCAGATCCAACCCCAGAAGGCTTGGACATGATGTCAGGGCCTACCAGGCTTGACTTCAAGAAGGGCCTACAGCTGCAAACTTAGACAAGAGTTACCCTAGAGCGGACTTAGAGATTGAACGGATGAAAATGTGCATGAAAATGGTAGAACAAGCTCAAGCTATACTTGAGACTAGTCAAAAGTTCAATCAGACAAACTCGGTCAAACCGGATTTGCATTTCCAAGGCTTACTAGAAAGATTAGAGTAGTTGATAAACAAACCATAAATTTCTTTACCTCCACAGGCTCAACCAGTTATTGAGAGAGGAAGCTCACCACCAATGGAAGCTTATGTTCTTAATTCTACGAATGTTGGAACACCTCTTTCAATTCAAAATTACTCTCAAGAATTCTTGCGGGAAATACAAGAGGAGAAATGGGCCAAGGAGAAGGGTAATCTCCCCTCCTATTCGTGAGATTGATGACCTTCATGATCAATTTCCCCAAGACATTCCATCTATTTACGGAGATGAAGCAGAACAACAAGAAGACAAAAGATTAGATTTTGAATCTAATACTTTAGAGGAGTTGCCACAATTCACTGGCCCTTGGGAATCTGAATCTCTTCAGATCAGAGCTCCCACAATACTGGTAAGAAACGAAGACTCAGTGGTTCCAAGGAACACTGATGTCATGAAGAACACTAAGGTTCAGTGTCATCTCACTGTAGAAGAGCTGCTCAAAGCAAAACCTGAACTGTGGAATCACGTGAAGAATCAGGTTCCAGAACTTGATTCCAATAAGCCAAAAACAGGCTCTAAGCAAAAAGTTCCAGAGATACCTCTAGACAAAATAGGAGACATGTGTGAGGGTGAAGAAGGTAATACTTATCTTCCAATCACCTACCAAGGTTACACAACCAAAGCAATCATAGATTCAAGCACTGGTGTTGCTATTGCGACCACCTCCTTGTGGAAGCAATGGGGACAACCCAAATTAAGACCAACTAGAATGAAGCTTCAAATGGCTGACGGTCATTTTGAAAGACCTCTAGGATTGCTCGAAGGGATAACTCTAACCACTTGTGGGGTAGAGTTTGAACATACATTTGCTATATGTGACTTTGAGAAAAATAATGTCTATGAGATGATCCTAGGAAGACCCTTCCTACGACAATTGCAAATAGTACAGGATTAGGGAACCAACTTCTTGTACTTGCAACACTTAGGGGTCACCACCAAGGTCAATTTGAAGGATTACACCTTCAGAGATGTACCACCCCTAGAGTGGAATTCTATCCACAAAGAAAAAGAAGATTCTATCTGTGTGCATTTTGAAAGTTCACCTGATCCATCATGGCTGCATGAAGATACTCATTTGTGGATGTGCAAGGTCGCAGCGGAAGAAAAACGTTTAAAGGCAAGAGAAGAAGGAACTACGCCAGGAGATAGACCAATTAAAGACCCAGCTTATACACCAATGATCTTTCCAGATGAGGAATATGGGCTGGCCAGAAATCTTAGCTACCATGGACATTGCTGTTAATGAAGAACAATGGACACCTCATTGTGATGAGGAGGGTTATGATATTTCTGTGTTCATGTGTCATCCCTTGCTAGAAGAATGTGACCCTAGTGATGACATAGAAGAAGAAGAGAAGGATGACAATCTAGAGTCCATTGTGATGGATAGTTGCTTTAATTCAGAGCAGCACTATCTAGAAGATGTAGGAGTGCTTACCCAAAAAGAAGAAGAACCTCTCACAAGTATTAAAATGGTAAATTCAAAGGATGGAAGTGAGAGCAGTCAAAAGAAAAAGAAAAGAAAAGAGGTGAAACAAGAGGAGGAGGAATCACTGTTTGAAGTATCAGAAAACTTCAAGAAATATGAAGTTGACGACCGCAAAATTTTGGTACGAATGCCTAAGAGAGAGGCCATCATAGGAGAATCATATGATAATAAAGAAAAGAACAAGAAAATTGTAGGGACCATTGAAGAGAACGAAGAGAGATGCACATATATAAGAGATGACCTAAGTGCAAGAGAAGAAATGGAGCTCGCAGCTCTATTAAGGGAATATAGGGATGTGTTTGCGTGGCACTATAGAGACTTGAAAGGGGTAGATCCAAGAATTTGCTCTCATACTATCCCCATGACTGCTGATGCCAAGCCCACCAAACAGAAGCCCTACACATATAACGATACATATGCAGCCAAAATAAAAGAAGAAATTGATAGGCTGATTGAAGCTGGATTCATCTATGAGATTGAGCATACTGAATGGGTGTCGCCCATTGTAGTGGTACCCAAGAAGAACGGGAAGTTGCGAGTGTGTATTAACCTTAAAAAAGTTAATGCCACTATGATCAGAGATAGTTATCCACTTCCAATCATGGAACACCTATTGGAGCGTGTTGCAGGCAAAGAAGTCTATAGCTTCCTTGATGGATTTTCAGGTTACAATCAAGTAGCCATTGCCCCAGAAGATCAACACAAAACAGCTTTCACCACAGAGTTGGGAATCTTTGCATTTCGTGTGATGCCATTTGGGCTCACCAATGCACCTGAAACATTCCAAAGGCTCATGTGTCATGCTTCAAAGAGTTCTTGCGAAAGAGCTTAGAAGTGTATGTGGATGATTTATGTGCTCATTCCCGAGAAAGAAGATTTCACATCCCTGAGCTCAGACAAATCTTCAACAAGTGTAGAGAATATCGAGTGTGTCTGAACCCAAGAAAGTGTGTGTTCATGGTGCGTCAAGGTAAAATCTTAGGTCATATTGTTTCTAAGAATGGAATCTCAGCAGATGAAGATAAGGTACGAGCCATAGTAGAGCTGCCAAGGCCAAGGAATGTTAAGGAGGTACAAGCCTTTATGGGCCATTGTGGATATCACCCTAGGTTTATCCACATGTACGCGATCATAGCTAGACCCCTTTATGCCTTGTTGTCTAATTTTGAGTGGAACGACGAATGCGAGAATTCTTTCAATGAACTGAAGAAACATTTGTGCACAACACCAATACTGACCACTCTTGATTGGAATAAACCATTCCATGTCCATGTGGATGCATCTAATCATGCCATAGGATGTGTGCTAGCACAACCCACAGGTGAAGGAAACTTAGATTTGCCCATAGCATATGCTAGTAGATAGCTCACCTATATGCTGTGAAGAAGTTTAGACACTATTTATTGGCCAACAAGTTCAAGCATTTCACTGATCATCAAGCTTTGTTATATTTGGTCAATAAACCTTGCAATACTGGATGCTTAGTAAGATGGTTCCTCTTACTAATGGAATATGACTTTGAAGTTGTTGTCAGGAAAGGTAGAACCCACCTTCGGGCAAATCACCTTTCTCGCATCACTTCAAGAGAGTCACCGCAAGGAGTGTCTGATGAATTACCCGATGCTTATCTGTTCAATTTAGAAGTTGTTCCTAAATGGGCAAATAAGTTGGTACCTGTCCTAACCTTCGGCCCTGCAAATAAGAATGTGAAAACATCACAAGAAGAAATTGTAAAATCACAAAAATATCACATATTGGTAGGAAGCATGTACAAACAAGATACTGAGGGTGCATTATCTTGTTGTGTTGAGGATGATGAACATAGTAGTTGGTTGCAACAAGCTCATGAAGGATTCCTAGGAAATCATTATTCAAAACTATGCACATTACAAAATCTGAAACGTTTCGGAGTGTACTGGCCTAGCATGGACAAAGAAATACATGAGTGGATTAAGAATTGTCCAATGTGCAGAGAGAGACCACCAGTGGAGCATGCCACCCTTTATCAAGTGTCATTAATTCCTGATTGGAGTGCTCCATTGGTAGAGTTTATGAGATGGGGAACCTTACCCAAAGAGGCTAGTCTAGCAAGAAGACGAAGCATGGAGCAAGAGGCTTAGGACTATGCCTTAGTAGGAGACAACCTATACTGAAGAGGCAAAGATGGTTACTTAAGACTGTTCGTTCATGAATCAGACTATTTAAAGGTCTTAGAGACTGCACACAGTGGTGTTGCAGGTGGACATTTTGGTCCTGACCGAGTAATCAAGACCATTCTTTTCTCGGGACTTTGGTGGCCAACTCTTCATATGGATGCACATACCTATGTGAAGAAACGCGACACATGCCAATGTGCACAATATCCAGTTAGAAAAGATGAGATGCCTTTTAGGCCAATGATGGGAGGACGTGCATTCTCGAAATGGGGTATATACTCTGTAGGTCCTATTAACCCCCTAGCTAGAAACTCCCATACAGAGTATATTATTGTAGCCACAGATTACCTTACCAAGTGGGTAGAAGTGAAAGCCACAACAAAGAATGATGCTCATACTACGGCTAAGTTCTTATTCGAGAATGTGTTCACGAGATATGGATTACCGATAGAGTTAGTAAGTGATAGAGGTACACACTTCTTGAATGAAGTAATTGAAAATCTTCTCCAAGAATTCTTGGTGATACATAAGAAGTCTGCCCCCTATCATCCACAAGCTAACGGACAAGCTGAGAGCACGAATAAGATCCTATGTAATGTATTGACAAAATTAGTGAATAGTGGGACAAACAGCTACATCATGCTATTTGGGATTATCAAGTTGCCTATAAAACGGTACTGAATGCCACCCCATTTCAGATGGTCTTTGGACAGAATGCTGTCCTACCATTGGAATTCCTCATCCCAGCCTTAAAAGTAGCACAAGAGTATGAGTGGAATGGACATGAATTGTCCTCTAGGATCTTTGATCTAGAACACTTAGGTGAGACAAGGCTACGCGCGGCAGCAGGCATCTATGCTGCAAAGAAAAGACAAAAGGCATACTTTGATGCACACATCAAAGATAAATGATTGAAAGAGGGATACCTAGTGTTGGTGTACACACTAAAACAACATGCTCGTAAGTTGGAAAAAAGAGGATACGGACCCATGATCATTAATAGAATTTCCACTAGTGGTGCAGTTCAGTTGGCCACTCTAGAAGGAGATATCTTGCCAAACTATATTAGTGGATGTAGAGTCAATTTATACCAAGAACCTCTTACAGAGGATATGCTAATGAGACTCAACACTGCTAAGAAGCGAAAAGAAGAAGAGTTAAGGGTGAGAGAAGAAGCACAGGCAGAGGCCAGAGAGCGTATTAGGCAAAATAAGTTAAGGTAACTAGGCCTAGATGTCAACTCAAAAGCCCCAAAATATCACATGGATATGTGCCAAAAATTGGGCATTACTACTTCTCAAGTCATTGACCGACGTCCCTTTGTGACCATAGAGATAGGACAAGGAAAGGGTGCCAGGACTATGAAAGCATTGATTGACTCAGGTGTAGCAAGTAGTGCAGTTAGACTATCCTACTGCCAAGACTTGCAGTTGAACATCAATCCCATAGAAGCTTATCTCATAGGATTGGGAGGTGTGGAAACCCCTTGTTTGGGCGAGGTGGAACTTCCCATCTACCTTCAAGATGTTCCAATGAAAGTCAAAGTGCTAGTGTGTCAAGATGAGAACCTTACAGAACCACTTGTCTTGGTTCAAGATTGGATCTATGACCATGCAGTTAACTTAAACCTAAGAAGTCAAATTCTTCAAGTTTCGGTACATGAACAATGCATTACATTAGAATTAGAGAACTACATGCTCACAGATCATGGCACCACACACTCTTTTAGTTCCTCTAGGACTAATCTTCACGAACAAGATGCTGTATGTGTCAAAAGCTCTATGATCCAGAAGGACTCAATCATGGAAGGACAGTCACAAAGGCAAGCAAACCCTCCTTTTTTTTTGAAGAGTGAAGCATCCATAGTAGTTCAACCTCAGAAGCAAGCACAACAATTCAAGACAACTGCTATAGCAAATAGAAAGACACCCTTCAACAAAAAAATAGTTCCGAGCATGAAGCAGATCTGGGTACGCAAAGGAGAGCAACCACCAGCCTTGCCCCCACAAATCCCATCCAGGCAAGCCAACCAGGCCAGAAGACGAAGGAAGAAGCTTGGACAAGCTCAACCACAAGGTATCCGACAAGTTTGGGTGCCTAAGAAATTAGTTGCAGCTAGAGATGTGGGTACCTAAGAAGCTCTTACATCCACAATAACCTATGTTCTCCCGCATGCGAAAGGTCTCAACAAAGAAGCCACAAAGAGAAAAGGGTAAGAACCGCATACAGAGATTGAAAGAAGATCAAATCACCTCTTCACGTCTAAAATGGACTCCAATAAGGAGGATTACATCAGTTCGAGACTCAATGGATACCTCCACCAAGGTTGGCATCAACCTCCGCAAATAACATCAAAAGCCTCGACGAGCGACAGCCATATGCTCCTTGCACAACCTTGTCTTTTGCACCATTCAGGTCATGCATTTCCAAAGTATGCATTAATATAGGGCCACATTACATGGCCGTGCATAGACACAATTAAGAGTCCCATGCATGAGAGCACATTGACACATGTAAACCATTTTTTGATACTAAACTTTGTCTTCTTGTTTTGTGACATTGTTCCAAAAAAAAAAAGAGAAAAGAAAAGAAAAGAAAGAACTTGTTCCCAGGTTTTGCTCATGAAAGATGAATGAGTCATGCTTAGTTGAAGGTGGAGCTGTTGATTACTGGGCATTTATCAGTTTGGATAGAAGTGTGCCTCGACTAGCAGATGATATAATTGCTGCCTTAACTCGTAGATGTCAAGAACTTTGAATGAACATGGAATCCACAACTATTGTTTCCCCTTACCATGCTACGAGGGAAGAGCTTGAAGTTCCACAACTTGAGCGATGCTTCACTACTGTATGTACGAGAGCATCCAAGGAGATATCTACAAGAGGTAGTTTGGGTACACTGCAAATCCTTGTATGTATACTGGGTGAGAAGACTCATGCTTATGGTGAGCTAAAGAGAATATGTGAAACTCAGCTTGGTGTAATTACCCAATGTTGTTTGTCAAGAAATATAAAGAAATTCAATTCTGAGTATTTGGCAAATGTTGCTTTGAAAAGAGGAAACAGACCAGGCACTCAAAGGAATTTTCATCAGTGGCCCCTCACCATGGACATTCATTGACAATGTTCCATCCCAAAGGCCGAGTGTACAACACGAAGGGATGAACATCGATTGATGCTTCACCATGGTAAGTATCTTTTACCGTGGCAACACCATAACCATGATAGATTAGGAAACCTCTTCGTCGGCATACCCTTGATCACTTAGCTCAAGACCCCAATTTTTGCACCATACTTCTTCCAATGCATTTTCCAAGTAAGCATGTATAGGGATACATTACAAGGCCATGCACAAGGCACATATTTTCCTCAACCCATGCACGAACACATTTACCCATCATTCATTATGGGTTATTAGTACTTGGCATGATCACTATGAACATCATTTTAAGAAGATCAAGAGGCCATCAATGGCGACTCACAACGACACAATCATGCTGGAATCCAAGGAAGGAGCGCATACCAAGAGACAACAACTTCCAAAGGCTTTTAGTGACAAATGAAGAACCGGACAACCAACCCAACCACATTTAGAAGGTAGACGACTCTTGTTCCTACCGAACAGACAAGACCTCTCCAAGCACTACAGGGAACAACCATTACAACAAGGGTCTGTCAAGGATGACAGACTCGAGAGGGAGGGGAGTGTTGAAGCTGAAGGTCAAGGACAAAGTATAGGAGCACATCAAAGAGGTGGACACACAAGAAGAAGGAGCAAGTAGGGGGCTCCAGAAAGTGTATGTCAATTTTTTAGAAGAAATCCCTATAAAAATAGTGATTTTCATCACTAAAAACCATTGTAAATACCATTTTCTATTTTTGTAACTCCATTTTGTTCAAGCCAAGCAATCCTCGAGCTTGAGGAGTATTAGGAGTATCATCCTACCAATTTTCATAATTTTTAGACTTCATTCGAGCCCTCCAATAAGCCCTGGAACCTAATTTTTAACTAGGCCGGACACTAGGTCTGGACAGGGCCAAAACTAGTCAAAAAACTATAAAAAGAGCTAGAGAGCTCATTTTTGAGGTTAGCTTGTTAGAGAATAGAGCTTTTGTAAGAGAATTCATTTGCAATCGAAGCTTTCCATTGTTCCTCTCTTTGATCTTACCTTGTGCGCGTGTGTGTGTATGTGTGTGCATGTTTGTGTGCTTTCACTCATGCACTGGTGCCTTCACTTGCTCGTGGTCTTCATACTGGTCCTCATGTCTCCGCGAATTGACAAGTAAAGGAGGTGGTGCTTACGCTTGAACTACAGTGGAGATCTATGTTACCTTCATTCATGGGTTGTGCTAACACACATCCTATGGCATAATTGGATGCATCCACATGTACATGGAATGGCTTGCTCCAATCCGGGGTTGTCAACATAGGTGTTGAGCACAAACATTTTTTAAGTTCATTAAATGAATTCTCACATTCGTTTGTCCATTCAAACTTGGTCAAAAGAGAGTACAGAGGCTTGGCTATGATTGCATACATGTGTATGAATTGTCTGTAATAACTGCAATGGCCCATAAATGCCTGTACTTCTTTTACGTTATTTGGTCTAGGTAGTTCTGTGATTACTTTCACTTTTTCTTCATTTGTAGAGATTCCGTTCTTTGACACAATGTGTCCTAAAATTTTGCCTTGTCTGACCATGAAAACACACTTTTCTGGGTTCAGACAAACCTGATATTCTCGACATTCGTCAAATACTTGTCTTAATTCTGGGATATGCGTCTGTCTCATATTCGAATGAGCACATAAGTCGTGGACATAAACTTCTAAACTCTTTCATAAGAATTCCTTGAAAACATGACACATGAGTCGATGGAAAGTGGCGGGTGCATTTGTTAAGCCAAAAGGCATCACACGAAATGCAAAAAAATGCCCCATTCTGTAGCAAAAGCCATCTTGTGTTGATCTTCTGGAGCAATGGCTACTTGATTATAGCCTGAGAAACCATCAAGAAAGCTATAAACTTCCTTGCCCGCAACTCTTTCCAATAAGTGTTCCGTGATAGGAAGAGGATAACTGTCTCTAATCGTGGTGGCATTAACTTTTTTAAGGTTAATACACACACACAATTTGCCATTCTTCTTGGGCACAACCACAATGGGGGATACGCATTCGGTATGCTCAATTTCGTAAATGAATCTTGCTTCTATCAAACGATCTATTTCTTTTTTAATCTTCGGAGCATAGTTATCATTGTACGTGTATGGTTTCTGTTTCATAGGTTTTGCATATGGAGTCATGGGGATTCTATGGGAGCATATATCTGGGCCTACTCCTTTCAAATCTTTGTAACTCCAGGCAAACACATCTCTATATTCGCGCAATAGGGCAACTAATTCTTCTTCTTCTTCATTCGTCAAATCATGCCCTATGTATGTACATTTTTCTTCTTCTCCTTCTATGGCAACTATGATTTTTTTGGTTTTCTCTCAATTATCATATACTTCTCCAATGTCTTCTGTTAGGCATTCGTACCATGATTCTTCTAACTTTTATTTCATACTTCTTGAAGTTCTCGAGAACCTCAAACAAGGATTCTTTTTCTTTTGGCAAGGTTTCTTTCTTCTTTATTTTCTTTCCTTCACTTTTGGCAGTCACTTGTGTGGCTAACCTCACCTCATTCATAATTTCTTCGTGCCTCTGAGGGTAAGTTTCTACTTCGTAGAAGTATTCTTCGTCTGATGCAAAGGGTGGGTCCATAATAATTGACTCTAGGTCAAAATCACTCGCAGCCTCAAATGCATCAGTGTTAGGTTCACATTCTTCAATAATCGAATCACACATGATTGGCTCTATCATGAAGACTGAAATGTCATAGCCATCCTCGTCACAGTGAGGTGTCCATTGTTCTTCATTGATGGCTACATCCATGGTTGCTAGTATTTGTGCCCAACCATGAGGTTTGAATTCTTCGTCTGGAAATACTACAGGTGCGTAAGCTGGGTCTTGAAGAGTTCGTGGATGTTGTTATGCACCTAAGGTCCTGGCTTCTAACCATTCTTCCTCTTGTTTTGCTATTTTACACATCCATAAATGAGTATCCTCGTGCAATCATGAGGGGTCTGATTCCAATGAGTGTATTGATTCTGTCTCTTCTTGTGTGTTATGGATGGTATTCCATTGTATTGGGGGTACGTCTCGATGTGAATAGTCTTTAAGATTGACTTTAGTAGTCACTCCTAAATGTTGCAAGTATAAAGAATTAGTTCCCCAATCTTGTACAATTTGCAATTGACGCATAAATGGTCGTCCTAAAATCATCTTGTAAGCATGATTTTTCGCAAAATCACAAATGGCCAAAGTATGCTCAAACTCCACACCACAAGTGGTGAGAGATATGCCTTCTAGTAAGCCTAATGGATTCTCTATGTGTCCATCAACCATTTGTAGCTTCATCTTGGTGGGTCTTAATACTGGATTACCCCAACGTTTCCATAAAGCGGTGGTAGCGATGGCTACTCCGGCTCCTGAATCTAAGATGGATTTCGTGGTGTAGCCCTAGTGGGTTATTGGAAGATAAGTGTTACCTTCCTCTCCTTCGCTTACATCTCCGATTCTTTCTATGGGTATCTCCGGTACCTTCTTGTGTGTTCCTATCTATGAGGGAGTAGTAGCAAGCTCAGGGAATTGATTTGCTACATGCTTCCACAGTTCTGGCTTGACCTTCAACAACTCCTCTAGGGTGAGATTACATTGAACTTTGGTGTTCTTGATCACTTCTGTGTTTCTTGGGATTACTGATTCTTCATTCCTCACTATTACCGTGGGTGCTCTCATGCTAATAGACTTTGCTTCCCAAGGTCATGTAAATTGAGGTAATTCTTGCAAAGAATTGGATTCGAAACCTGTGTGTTCACTCAGTTGCTCTTCCTCTACATCATTGTAAATAGAGGGGATGTCTTGGGGAAATTGCTCTTGCAAGTCATCTATTTCTTGAATAGGAGGATGGGTTCCTTGTTCTTTTCTCCACTTCTCTTCTTGTATTTCTCTCAGAAATTCATGTGAATACCTATGTATGGAAGATAGGTTGTCTTCACCCTCTGTGTTTGGTACTTGAGACAGGGATGGTGCATTCCTTTCCTGTGTTTCTGAGGCAATAGGGTTCCTATGCTAATTCTTTTTCTCCTTGCTTTCTATCAAGTATTCTAGCCTCTCCATTAACCCTTGAAAGTGTAATTCCGGTTTTGCCATGTTATTCCAATTTAGATATCTAGAGGCTTCAAACATAGCTTGTGCTAATTCTACCATCTTCATACAAAGTTTAGTTCTCTGAATTTCTAAGTCTGCTCGAGGGTAATTCTTGCTCATTTCAGCTATCTGGGGTCCTTCTTTTAATCTTGCTTGATATGCACGAAACATCATGTCTAGGTCTTCCGGTATGGGTTCCGCTAAAACTGATCCTGATTTTTGCACTAGGTTCTCTTGATTCAATTCCTGTGAAGTCAGTTCTAGGATTTTGGCTCTAGATTCCTTGAGACTTCCTTCCAATTCTCTTATCCTCTTACTCCATTTTCTCTTAATCCTTTCTCTGGAATCTTTCCAAGATTTTGTCTTCTTATTGCTAGATTCTCCCACTTCACTAGTTCCAGCTATTTTCTCAGCGTTAGGCTGTTGATTCTGTAAGAGCGCCTGGGCTCTTGTTATAGCTTGGATAGGCACGTATGTAGGGTTGGATCCATCTGCGTTGTTTACAATACCTATCATATTGATGGGTGTCACATTTGAAGCATTAGCAGGGTTCTTAGGACACTCTTTGATGATATGTTCTTTACCACAATCAACACAAAAGCCTTGTATATTATAGTATTGTGATTGTCCTGCTATAGGAGGATGTGGGCAATCCTTTATGAAATGATCTCCTTGGCACCTAAAGCATGGTCCTCTAGGGCCCTGTGGTCTTTGTTGTCTTAATTGGGGCCACGGATTCAGGTTTGTATACATCACATTAGCGTAGTCGGGCTCCCAACTAGGTTCCAATGGTGGAATATCGTATTGATATGTTTCCATACGTTTTGGTGACTCTGTGTAATACGCGGGTGGACTATCTACATGAGTAGAGTCAAAACTGTTTGAGTTCGCGTCACTCTCTGTGATCAAGGGTGATGAAGGCACTAAAGCCCTACTTAGGTTCTCTTTTGCAGCATCATATTTAACTGAGATGACATTAGCTGGTGGGGGTGGCTGCTGAGCTAAAATAGGTTGAGGTCTCTGTTGAGCCTGATAGGGGTAGTCCTATGGAGGCCTATAGTAATGAGGCTAAGTATTATATTGACCTTGATACCTATCTGGCTGCGGGTATGCTTGCGGGTAGTTTTGTCTTACTGCTTGTTTGTTGTATGGGAAGTCTTGAGCGGTGTGATTTGTGTACCTTCTCTCAATCGTATAGTACTGGCCGCTAGGGTTGGCTTGCGGTTGTGTTACATTGGGACACACATTTGCCATATGATCACCACCACAGGTGTAACAACGCTTGGTTGTTGTTAACCTAGGCATCTGTTTACTAGAAACTCCTAGTCTCTGGGCCACTTTTTCTGCTAGATCTTTTATCGAGCTAGAAAGTCTTGTGGATGCTAGAGATGAACAATTTGAGTCCTTATAGACTTTTGAGAGTTCCAACTCATCTCCTAAGTTATCTTCAATGTCGATGCAAATCCTTACACACTGCTCTAGCGTTCTCGGTTCCTTCAAGTATACATAGGAGCGTATCTTAGAGCTCAACAGACCATCTAAAAACAGTGACACTTGCTTGGCCTGTGAGGGTAACTCTTGCATTGGACATCTTTCAACATATTGTCTAAACCTACGTCCTGGGAGTCTAACTGTTTCCTAAGGGGTTTGTTTGAAACTATGAATCAATGAAGACGTGTCATGTCTGATCCCACTTTTAGAGAATTCATTGATGAATGACTCTAAAAAGTGATGGATGTCTCTAAATTGCCTTTGTTGCAATGGTTGGAACCAAGTTAAAGCTGTATTCTTTAACGTTAGTCCAAATGCATTATATTGCGTGAACATGTCTTTGACTTGTTCTGCCTGTAAGACAATAGTTACGCAATATAACACAGGAGCAATAGCAGAGAAGATAACAGATATAGGAGAATCTCAACAATTTTCTACTAGTAGCAAGTACAAAGATGATGGCGTTGTCCACCCGTGCGCTCTCAAGGTAGAGCTTAAATGGTGATCTAGACAACTCTAGATAGGGAGATACAAGGTAGAGGTATGCTGGCTCAACTCAATGTCTTAGGTAGTGCAGAAGTCATGTATATATAGGATCATGGGTGGCCTGCCATGGACGGCTATACATGGACGGTAGAGCGTGGGCGGCCACCGCCCGCGTAATTGCCATACACGGCTTAGACTGGCTGCCCCGGACCCCACAATTGGGGACCCTGGTAACTCCCTTTCCTTATAATATCTTACATGGTCCAATATGACCTTCATCCAACATTCAAGTTGGGATTCCCATCAATTGGGTAATGCACGCTTGGCTTCTCCTCATAAAGGGGGCCTTACAAAATGTGCATACAATCATGAGGGGTAGACATTGATCATACTCTAACACTGCCCGTAGCACTTGCTTAAATTCCGCAACATGGTCATAGGGATCTCTTGTCCCATCAAACTAGTTTTTCATGGATTTTACTAACTGAGTGGGTCTTAATATTCTTGCGTGTTCACGTGGTCTAGGTAGAGGAAAATCATCTCTACCACTTGGTATTCTAGGTTCTCTTTGTCTATCCACTGTGTCTGTGTCTATGGTGGTTCTATCTCTCCCTATGGGATGATTGAAGCTTACTTCAGGTCTCTCTTTGTTTTTCTCTCTTTGTATACCATGGGCTGAGGATGTTCCTACCCCTTGTTGGCTCGCGTTACATTTTCTCGAGATGGAGGGAAGACTAAATCACCTCTCCATGTATATGTTTCTTGCGTGGTCAAGTACCACAAATACTCTTTCTGAAGTTTCATCGAGGTATACCACCTTTCCAAGTGTATCCGGGTCCTTGAATTCATAAACCATGATGGAACCTACCTCACTAGGTTGTTCCATTCTGTATCTCCACAATGCTTTGTCTGTCTCTTTATTCACGAACAATTCTATGCTTCGGTTATCTTGAGGGATCCACTCTGGAATTAGTACTCTTGTCAGTACAAATTTCCCTCTAGGTGTCCTAGGTTCTTTTAATGGTTCTTTTCCTTGGGTTCTCGCTTCCATCTCTAACTGAATTACACCAAACTCATTGGTATTGTTTGGCTGAGTGCTTATGATGTACATCGTTCCTTCTTTGTCTATGTATGCGTCTCTTTTGAATTTCCCCACTGGACGTTCCAATCCAATGGGTTGATCAGGATTGTGCATCTACACCACTTGTCTTTGCAAACCATCCTCATAGATGCGAGCACCTAAGCGGTTGGTTCGCAGAAATTCTAACTGAGTTCTATAGGGTCCTTCGGGTCTTTCCAAATATGCTACATTTGACCCTCCTTCTGGTCTTTCTGTGCTGAAAGCCATTTCTGATTCACTCGTATTTGTGCTCGACTCGTAGGGATAACCATTATTCAATTGCTGTGCCCACGATCGTGCAGTAGTCCCTACACTTGCTTCTGATGATCTAAGGCTTCGTAGGTCTGACTTACCTATATGCTTTCCCGATCTAAGGTTCATGAATTTACCTCGCGACACTCTGTTCGGCAATGGTTCCTTTTTTCTTACTTTCTTGATTCTTTTTTAATTCCTTTAAATTCTTGTCTAGATGTCTGCGTCACGAATCGACTTTCCGTGGTACTTTTGAGTTCTTGTTTCGTTAGACTTTAATTCTTTCCTTTAGGTTTTCGTATCACACACCTTTACTTTAGTCTTGAACTTAAGAAATTTAATCTCTTGAACTTGCTCGTTCCTATCGTCGTTAATCCACTATGCTACCGTTTAGCCTAAGCTAATAATTGACTAAGGGGGTTGAGTAATCTTCCAACCTCGAGTCAGCCTTGTTGGTTGCCCTGTTGCCCAAGAAGCCGTGCTTCCCAAGCCCTGCGTTCTTCTCTGCCTTGCTTTTCCTTGCTTTGTTTTCCCTTTATTGCCCTTGCTAGACCTGTAAAAATTCAATGTTTAGACCAATTCTCAAATGGATGATCAAGCACTTGAGTATATACACTTTTTAAGTCCCTTAACCTTTGGCAAAAGTTTCTTCCAAGGACCCCTTTCTGTCCTAGTCCCACAGATGGTCATCCTCAAAATATGCTCTCTAAAAAACAACGTCTTCTTTTTGAAAAAAACGTTGAGCTCATGTAGTACTCGTAAAGAGCTTTCTAACGAGCTATAAAGCTCAAAAAACGGACTTCGGATGAAAAAGATATGACCGTTCAGGCCCTCGGGGGTAAAAACTGGTCAAAAGGTTTTTCTCCTGATATGAGCTAAGGGGTCTCCTATGAGTCTAATCACCCAAAAATTTTCAAAAAATAGCCCCAAATTTGCCCAAAAAATCAAACCCTAAAAATTGCGTTTGGGGTGGATAATCGCGATGGTCTGAGATAATCGCGATGGTCTGGGACCATCGTGATGGCTCAGATGAACCATCGCGATGGTGTGGCACAATCGCGATGGTCCGAAGGTGCGAACTGTCACGATGGTCAGAAATGAACAGTCGCGATGGCGTAAAAGTGAACGATCGCGATGGCGTAAATGTGAGCAATCACGATGGTGTGGATGAACCGTCAGGATGGTCTAATCAACGAGCAATCACGATGGCATTGGTCAACGGTCAATGGGACAATCACGATAGCGTGAGCCCATCGCGATGGTCACAAAGCACGATGGCGTGAGCCAATCGTGATGGTTCAAATGTCGAGGCATCGTGATGGTCTAAGGGTATCGTCACAATGGTGTAGCTTGCCATGTGGCAGCATCGGCATGATGGCATGAGCCAATCGCGATGGCGTGGGGTCGACGGGATCGTCGCAATGGTTAGGACCGTCGCGATGGTCAGGACTATCGCGATGGTCAGGACCGTCGCGATGGTTCAAGTGAACCATTGCGATGGCATGAGACTGTCACGATGTTTGATTACGAAGAAACCTTCTCACCTATGGCCAAAATGCCAACCATCAGAGTATTGGTACGTGTGGCTGCATCAAAGAATTGGAACATGTATCAATTGGATGTAAAAAATGCATTTGTAAATGGCTAGATTTCAGAGGAGGTGTACATGTCTCAACCTCCTAGTTATGAGGACCCAAACAAGGTAACATATGTGTGTAAATTGAACAAAGATCTTTATGGATTGAAGCAGGCATCTAGGGCATGGAATCATAGGTTGACTACATATCTTTAGGATCAAGGATTTATCATGAGCAAAGCAGATACATCTCTGTTTATCAAAAGGAGTAATTCAGAGGTAATATACATATGTGTATATGTTGATGATATCATACTCACAAGTAATGAAGCTAATGGCATGAAACAGATTAAGACTCAGATGATGCAAGAGTTCGAAATTAGTGATCTTGGATCATTAAAATATTTTCTTGGACTTGAGTTAGTCTATACTAACTCTGGAATTTATATTACTCAGAGAAAGTATATACAGGACATGTTGAAGAAGTTTCAAATTGTAGGATGCCAAAGTTGCAAGTACTCCAATGGAGGTAAACCTAAAATTAAGTGCCCATGAAGGTGATGTGCTTGAGAACATTGCAGGTTACCAAAGCATAGTAGGAAGCTTGAACTATGCTACATTCATGAAGAATGAAGAAGAAGAACAAGCCAAAATGTTTGGCTTGAGAGGGAGCTCTTGGTGCAAAGTTCAAGCCTACACATTTGGCTAGAAGTTCATGAATATTTTGAAGCTTCATGGAAACCATTGCTAGGAAGATCTTCTATTTTTATCATTTTAAAAGTCATTTTTGACTTTGAGAATCATTGTAACCACTACTAAACTCGTGGAGTTTAGTAGTTGAAAATTCATGACTTCAAAGTGAGGGAATATCTCCTAGATTGGAGGACTACTTTTAGAGAGAGCCAAAAGTTGAATTCAAATTCAAATTTGAATGTAGCAGTTGTTGGTGCATTTTGCCCAAGCCTACATGCTTGATATGCTTGATATTATCCTCATTTGTATGTCACATGAGTAGTCATGTGAACACCTCTTGTAAAAGAGTACATTTTATCTCTTGTAAATGGAAAAAGAAAAAAGTAAAAGGATGGCTTACCTCATCCATGATGTAAAAGCAAATTCGTGGCTCCAACTACCAAAATCACGAATTTTTGAGCTGAGGGAATCTCTCCTAACTTTGGGGATCACTTTTAGGTGGAGCCATTCGAATTCGAATTCAAAACTCCCTCCAAGAATTGCTATAAAAGGAGCAAGAAGGAAGAGGCGATTAGCAAGCCTTGTACGTGACCACTTCATGTCATTTTGTAGAGATTGAAGAGCTTACTCCATAGCTCTATCATTCTACTCCCATTGTGCAAAGATTCATTGCCAATGTGGTTGTAATCATATGTGAATCTATACATTTATTATCATCTACCTCTCTGTTTTGTTCTCTACTATACTCACTCAGAGCAGTACCTTCAGAAGGTCATATCGCGAGTTTTACTGAACATTTTTCAGTGTTTTAAAGTGCGTTGGATAGCTCTTACTGTCTAGTTTATAGCTATAAATTTTCAAGGTCATTGGATTTATACTTTTGGAGATATATGCATTTTACTGCTTACTGGTCTATCTCTGCAGAGCCCCGATAATTGTGGGAATGTTCCAGAACTTGATGAAACTTGTTCTCAGTGCTCAGTCCATCATTTGAAGTGTTTTAACTTGGAATAGGAAGCTTGCTAAGTCTATTTGCTATGCCCAAAAGGAATTTTTCTAATTCCTTCCAGGTTGAGAGCACTGTTCATTTTTTCTAGCAGGTGTATGTCCAAAAATAGCAAGTTTTGGGAGCTAGTCATTTCGCAACTAGCCTGTCTTGACTTAAACTTTTGGGATACATGTTCCAAAGTACTTGGCTGATATTTTGGTGGATTTAGGAAGCTCAAAGGGTCTACTAATCAACTCTGAAGTCTCAGTTGGCTGGTGTGAAGCTGGTTGTAGCGGCACCTACTCATCTTTGGATTGCATCCACCATCTCTCTTCACAGTGGTATCAGAGCATAGTCAAGCAACATGGGAGATGGATTTCCATCAACAATTGACAAATTGGATCGAAACAACTAACCGGCATGGTCTCTAAGGATGGAGGCTTACCTTCAAGGAAGGAATCTATATGGATTCATATCCGGAGATGAAGCAATGCCAACCATGAGGAACAAAGGGCAACCATCACATGAAGAAGTGGAAGGACTTTCGAATTGGTGTTCGAAGGATGCACTTGCAAGGTCCTATATTCTAAACTCAATCTCTGATTTTCTTTTACCTCATGTCAAGGGATGCAAGACATCAAGAGAAACCTGGAATGCACTTGCTTCTTTCTTCTCTTCCAATACTCGAGCAAGGAAGAACCAATTGTGGATGGAGTTCACAACAATGAAGAAAAGCCCGAAGCAAAATGTGACTGATTATGTCACAAAGATGAAGGAGATTTCCGACCAACTTGGAAGCATTGGAGAGGTAATTGAAGAGGAGCAAATCATAAGACAAATCATGAATGGAATCAAAGCAGACGACAAGTGGGAGTCATTCACAACAGCCATGGATTTATACATGGATATGCATGTACCCGACCTCAACACACTCATGGGCCAACTCTTCACTCATGAAGCAAAGATTAGCAAAGGTGGTGAGTCCTCAAGAGGTAATCAAACTTCTGCCTTATATTATGATAAATCTAAGGTCAAGGACAAGTCAAAGAATAGAAAGAATGAAGATGAAGGAAGCTCTTTCCAAGCAAACTTTGCAGGTAGAGGACGAGCTAGAGGAAGAGGCAGAAGTGGAAAGCAAGGCAGGGGGAGATTCCAATCATCTCAACCTTGCAACATATGTGGCTTATCTAACCATACTACTGAAGAATGTTTCAGGAATCCAAGGAACTCAAGAGGAAGAGGATTCAATAGAGGTGGCTATGGATCAAATAGAGGTAGGTACAATGGAGGCTACAACAACAACAACTACTACAACAACAATTACAACAACAACAACAACTATCAAAGTGGCCATAGAGGAAGAAGAGATTACAATAACTATGCAGAGGACCAAAGTCAAGAAGATTCATTATTGATTATGAATCTATCAACAAAGAAGGGTAAGGATGATGATCACATATTTTACATTGATTCGGGATGCTCGAACCATGTAGCAGGAAATGTGGCTTTACTTTCTGATTTGGAAGATCCTCATAACAAGCATGAAGTGCAGACAGGAGATGACACAAAGCACTCAGTGGAGAAGATAGGTAATGTGAAGACATCAGATGGGAATATGAACCTCTTAAGCAAAGTCTTGTATGTCCCTACAATTACCAAAAATTTAATAAGTGTTGGACAGATTGTTGAAAAAGGATTGCAGGTTAGATTCAATCGATTTGGAGCATATGTTGAAGACCCAAGGCAAGGCTTTCGAAGGATTGCCAAAGGAGAAAAGACAGGAAGGCTTTTCACTTTTGAAGTGGAAGATACAAAGAACATAGCTTTGTTTAGCTATGGATCTCAAACTCTAACAGAGTTGGAGATATGGCACAAAAGGCTTGCTCACATTGGTGAGAGGACACTCAAACAGATTTGCAGGGACCAAAGTGTACTTGGTTTGCCTAATATCACAAGGCAACACATGATTTATAAGTGTGAAGCTTGTCAACTCGGCAAGGCTCATAGACAACCTTTCAATAAGAAAGGATATATGTATCAAAATCCTTTGGATCTAGTGCACACGGATGTGTGGGGTCCAAGTAAGGAGCCATCTATATCAGGCTCAAGATATTATGTGTCTTTCATAGATGATTGTAGCAGGTGGACCATTCTGTTTTTCATGAAGCACAAGGATGAAGTGTTTAATTGCTTTAAGAAGTATATTGCTCTTGTTGAAAACCAAACAGGTAGGACTTTGAAACGACTCAGATCAGATGGTGGAGGAGAATACTTCTCTTTTGAATTTGATGCCTTCTTGCATGAAAGAGGCATTAAAAGGGAAGTCACTACAAGGTATACACCCGAACTCAATGGTGTAGCAGAGAGGAGGAACAGAGCTATTGTCGAAGCTGCAAGGTCCATGCTCAATGAAAAGGGATTGCCGAACTACCTATGGGCAGAGGCTGTGTCGACAGCCACATATCTCATAAATAGACTTCCATCTAAGTCACTAGATGGAACCACTCCATATGAAATGTGGAATGGAAGAAGACCTAGTCTAGAGCATTGTAAAATCTTTGGATGCTTAGCCTATGCTCACATTCCTTCTCAAGTAAGAGGGAAATTGGATCCCAAGGCAGAGAAGTGTGTATTCATTGGTTATGATCAAAACCAAAAAGGATATAGATTGTACAATCCAACCAATAAAGGATTTTCTGTGAGTAGAGATGTAATTTTTGATGAAAACAAATCATGGTTTGATGATGACAGGAAAGTGAAGCTGCCATATGACTTGGATGAAGATTTTCCATCACTTCAACCAAAGGAGCCAAAGCAGATTGAAGAAAGTGATTCGGAGATTGACCTAGAAGACTTGGAAAGACTAAAGCTATGGAAGAACAAAGGTAAAGCAAAGATGCAGGATGCTACATATGGACCCGAGAGCTCACATCAACCACTTAGAAGGTCTTCGAGGGAGAAGAAGAAACCAGAGAGGTTTGGTTATGATACTTCTTTGGTCACCAAGCACTCAATCTACATTGCAAAGGATTCAACCAATGAAGAACCTACCACATTTGAAGAAGCACAAAGCAAGAAAGCTTGGAGAGATGCAATGGATGAAGAAATGGAAGCCTTGAAGGAGAATGACACTTGGGAGCTTGTACCTAACAAGCCATCTATGAAGATAATCGGATCTCGATGGATATACAAAATCAAGAAGAATCCAGATGGAAGTATAAATAGACACAAAGCAAGGTTAGTTGCTAAAGGGTTTGCTCAAACCCATGGTATTGATTATGAGGAGACTTTCTCTCCTGTTGCAAAAATGCCTACAATTAGGGTTCTCATTAGTCTTGCTGCATCTAGAAATTGGAATCTTTATCAACTTGATGTAAAGAATGCTTTCTTGAATGGATGGATTTCTGAGGAAGTGTATATGGCACAACCTCCTGGATATGAGGATGCACATCATTCTAACTATGTATGCAAACTAAAGAAAGCTTTGTATGGATTGAAGCAAGCTCCAAGAGCTTGGAATTTCAGATTGGTTACTTATTTGCAGGACCAAGGATTCAAAGCTAGCAAGGCGGATACCTCTTTGTTCATAAAGAGGAATGGATCTGAAGTGATCTATTTATGTGTGTATGTTGATGATATTATTATCACAGGCAATGATCTTGAAGGAATCAAACAGGTAAAGAGTCAAATGAAGGAGGAGTTCAAAATAAGTGACCTCGGACCACTCACTTATTTTCTTGGATTGGAGTTGATCTACACAGATTCAGGTATATACATCACACAAAGGAAGTATGTCCATGACATGCTCGTCAAGTTCAAGATGGAAAATACCAAGTGTGCAGGTACACCTATGGAGCAAAATCATAAGCTTAGTGCTTATGAAGGAGAGCCAATTGAAGACATCACAAGCTATCAAAGCTTGGTTGGAAGTTTGAACTATGCAACACTCACAAGGGTGGATATATGCTATAGTGTTAGCATATTGAGTCAGTTTATGCATAAGCCGAGAAGACCACATATGGAAGCGGCCAAGCGAGTCCTCAAGTATCTAAAGGGGACCATGAATGAAGGTTTGTTTTATTCATTTACTTCAGATATTGAGCTAAAGGTCTACTCAGATGCAGATTGGGCCGGATCTAAAGATGATAGAAGAAGCACATCAGGGTATATATCATTTGCAGGTTCAAAAATCATTTCTTGGTCATCGAAGAAGCAACCAACCGTGGCATTATCTTCTACTGAAGCTGAATATAGAGGTTTGGCTAATGCAACTCAAGAAATCATGTGGTTAAAATCTTTGTACACAGATCTTGGACTTCATTCTTCAACACCTCACATTTTTGGTGACAACACAAGCTCACTACATCTAGCAGCTAATCCGGTATACCATGCTAGAACCAAGCATATTGAAGTCCACTACCATTATGTAAGGGAGAAGCTAATGAGCAAGGATATTCAACTATCCTACGTCTCTACAGATATGCAATGTGCAGACATGTTGACGAAAGCTCTTGATGGTACGAAGTTAAGTAGATTCAAGTTGATGATTGGCTTGCAGGAAATCAAGGACAATTGAAGACTTATTTGGAGGCCAAGCATGTTAGGCTTGAGGGGGAGCTGTTGGTGCATTTTGCCCAAGCCTACATGCTTGATATGCTTGATATTATCCTCATTTGTATGTCACATGAGTAGTCATGTGAACACCTCTTGTAAAAGAGTACATTTTATCTCTTGTAAATGGAAAAAGAAAAAAGTAAAAGGATGGCTTACCTCATCCATGATGTAAAAGCAAATTCGTGGCTCCAACTACCAAAATCACGAATTTTTGAGCTGAGGGAATCTCTCTTAACTTTGGGGATCACTTTTAGGTGGAGCCATTCGAATTCGAATTCAAAACTCCCTCCAAGAATTGCTATAAAAGGAGCAAGAAGGAAGAGGCAATTAGCAAGCCTTGTACGTGACCACTTCATGTCATTTTGTAGAGATTGAAGAGCTTACTCCATAGCTCTATCATTCTACTCCCATTGTGCAAAGATTCATTGCCAATGTGGTTGTAATCATATGTGAATCTATACATTTATTATCATCTACCTCTCTGTTTTGTTCTCTACTATACTCACTCAGAGCAGTACCTTCAGAAGGTCATATCTCGAGTTTTACTGAACATTTTTCAGTGTTTTAAAGTGCGTTGGATAGCTCTTACTGTCGAGTTTATAGATATAAATTTTCAAGGTCATTGGATTTATACTTTTGGAGATATATGCATTTTACTGCTTACTGGTCTATCTCTGCAGAGCCCCGAGAATTGTGGGAATGTTCCAGAACTTGATGAAACTTGTTCTCAGTGCTCAGTCCATCATTTGAAGTGTTTTAACTTGGAATAGGAAGCTTGCTAAGTCTATTTGCTATGCTCAAAAGGAATTTTTCTAATTCCTTCCAGGTTGAGAGCACTGTTCATTTTTTCCAGCAGGTGTATGTCCAAAAATAGCAAGTTTTGGGAGCTAGTCATTTCGCAACTAGCCTGTCTTGACTTAAACTTTTGGGATACATGTTCCAAAGTACTTGGCTGATATTTTGGTGGATTTAGGAAGCTCAAAGGGTCTACTAATCAACTCTGAAGTCTCAGTTGGCTGGTGTGAAGCTGGTTGTAGCGGCACCTACTCATCTTTGGATTGCATCCACCATCTCTCTTCACAGCAGTCACTTGTAAAAGTGACTTGAAAAAGGTTGCGTGTAAGTCTTCATTATTCCAAGTTCTCCATTGACACATTGTAAGAGAGTGAGGTCTACATTGTAACCTACACTTCTTTCCATCATTAGGCTATGATTGTCAAGCCTATGATCTTGTACACCATTGCTGATTAATACAATAGATCTATGTTACTCATCTATGGTATCTCTGTCATAGTCTTTCATAATAGTGAACTTGTACTGCTCATATCATAGTCATCCCTTTATCATTTTCAATGATTTATAGCTTATTGGAATAAGCTCCAAGTTTTCTAGGTGCTCAAAAATTTTAAAGAGAATTCATTTAGCCAATTTGGAGAAAAGCACGTCGAAGCACTCATTGGTCAAACTCTACAAAGGTCCTAAAAAATCGAGGGTAATGATTCAATTGCTAAATTGATTGATCTATTATAGTGCATCATTTTAAGTGATTCCACTTGGAAGCATTAGCTTACTAAGCTAATTTGATACCTCTAAAAGGAATTTTTCTAATTCCTACTGTATTGGTAGCACTAAGCATAACAAGAAGCAGGTGTGTGAATAAAAATGAAAAGTTTTTGTCAAATCTCCAACTTGGAAGTAGTCTAGTTTGATTTAATCATTTCTCACATCATTTCCAACGTACATAGGCACTTGTATAGTGCCATTGGAAAGCTAAGAGGGCCTACAACTCAACTTTGAAGCTACAAGGGGCTGGTACAAAGCAGGATTCGGTAGTACCTACTCATTTCTTGGAGTGTCCATCCATCTTTCCCAACAGACCACACTCACAAACATGCAAAAACAACACACACAAAACTCTCTCTAACTCTCTCTCTCTCTCTCACAAGTGAAATGAGGGAATGAATGGGGAAGGTGGGGATATCAAAAACTAAAATTTTCGGTGATGATGGAGATGGATCATTAAGAGTGGAGAGTGGACATGGTGATAAAAAAAGTAAAGAAAATAGAAAGAATACCTACTTAGCAATGATTCCAACATCGATACTCTACATCTTAAAATCGTGTACTTGTCCTTAAATCACGTTCCTTGGCAACATGTCTATCTATGATGGAAAAAGATAGACCACCTATCCTTGACCTCCCTCAACTTGTGTTGTGCTTGGGCAAGCTAGGAGCCAATCCATTCATAGTCTAAGCAATGTTCCAAGATGCATTGGAGGGAGGCAATACCAATATGAAGGCAGAAATTGCTCTCGAAAAGGATAGCCAACCACTAACCGCTCTCCTTGTGCAAAAAAAAATTGATATACTACAAGCCAATTGCAAGGAGCTAAGCCAAGCAGCCTTCGGCCTGAGAGAGTTGGGACCAAACCACCTCAATCTAACTAGCCACACTCCTATCAAGTTGAACATAATATGGAATATGTAGCACCATGGACCCTCTAGCATCTCTCTCTACAAAGGAGACAATCATCAGGGCATGGTTAGAGAAGCAAGAGCCCACCATAATACATGTACTACCGCCACAATCAAACAATACATCACTGACATACATGCGATCAATCCGAGAGAGGCTCATCCCTCCAATCCGTTTGTTAGAATGGGAGAAATGAAGACTTCCTCTCTTTGTACTAAAACCCTTAGTGTGCCATACATCACGGAGACTCAAGGTCAAACGTACTCTCTCCCAAGCCTCAAGCTCAGAACCATGACCAGTAGTCTGACTAACCCCTTGCCTATCCTCAGGTGCCTTAATCATGTAAAAGTCACTCACAACACACCAAGAATCATCACACAAAACAACATCAATGGTCTCAGACCAAAAAATGGTATGATCACTCTAATGACTTCGGTCATACAGTCATAAACTCATATCTCATGCTCCCACACTACAAGATCAACCAAATGGCCCTACCTAGGATAATCTTCCCTCTATCCAAGATCGCATATATAGGGCTCCCCCCCAAAAAAAAACAAAAATACACCATGTTGAGAGCCATTGGGCCTATATCCAGCAGACCAAAAGACCTCCCCATTTCTCTAAAAAAGCTATCTATAGTGCCTCATGTGGCTCAAGGAAAGATGGTGTTCTTGGAGCATCAAAACGTCAATGAACTTGCCAACCAAACACTATTGGAGCTTCTATCAAAGGCATGCTTTGTAACACCAAAACTATGGCTTGCCTAATCCCTAAATGTTCCATTAAGGAACCCTCTTCAAGATGAAGCAAACCAAGATGTTGCTGCAATAGAAAAATGGGCCATCTTCAAGGTTGATTTTGATGGCGAGTAATCCGAGTCCACTTGCAAAGACTGTAGTGAGTGGACTTGCTTGATGCTCATGCCCATTCCTAGAAAAGCTCCTCATGAATACACATATAATGGGGTGATGTTCGAGCATCCCCAATCATATAAAAAATATGCTGACTCTCCTCACTACCAGGAATGAAGACAAATTGAGCTATATATAAGGCCTAGATGAACGAGTCGATGAGATCAAACTATGGAAGGTGATGGAGAACTCAATGACTTGAGCATGCACAAAGCACAATGCTTCCGCAAGAGATCAGTCTAGTTGCGAGGCCCCACATAGAGGAAATGAGAAAGCAACAATCAAGTCCAAGTTGTTCTAGATGGGAGATGCAAGGGCCGCAACATGGACCTAATAGGTGAGGCAAGAAACTCCTCTTGCCCACCAAAGAACCTCAAGAACTCGTAACCAAAGTTCTTCCCCCTCAAATGGTAATCAAAGCTCACTCATAATTGCACAGATGGGAGGCCCATCGCCTTGGCTGTGATAGAGTTTGTAGTCTTTGGGACCTCTAAGAAGCTGCCAAGAGACTCACCAATATGAGGCAACAAGAGGAGATACTCACATCGTAGGCTCGAGAAGGAGGCCATCATAGGGAACCAATGAGCCTCATAGGGAATGAAAGTGGAAGACAAGGCTGTTGAAGGATCAAAGCCATGATTCTAAGGGCATACAAAAGCACCACAAACCCTAACCACAGTGGGTGATGAGATGATCATTTGGGTGGTGGCCTTTGAAGACCCAAGCTCAAGTCGGTAAAAGTTATGACCCAGAGTCTATATGTGAATGATCTTGCCAACCTTGCTAAGTAATCTACTCTAAAGAAGGCCTCTAAGTTTGCCAACAACTGGGGTGTAGTTTGAGAGAACTTGGAGAAGCTTGTAGGAGGTAGAAAAGTGAGTTCCCAAGTGATCAAGTTTGGTCCAGCCGAATAGCATATGACTAGCCCTTGAGATTTTGGAGAGTCAAATAGGACTTATAGAAATGTGATTAGTGCAATAAAGTCTAGTATGTACTTTGGAGCATCAAGGAGAAAGAGTTGGTACAAAATAGATATATTTGCACATTGACTAGCTCAAAAAACCTGCCATCTTTGGATGAAACAATCAACTTCAAGTGCTCATAGCAGCAAACATGATTACAATTGGAAATATTCCTAGTGGAGGAATGTCATAAATAGAGCTTAGTGTCTAGAATGCACAAGAATACAAGTAATAAGCAAGATTTTCTTCTTGAATGAACTTAACACTCAACAAAGGTACCCCCTACTTTCAAGGCTAGGTAGAGATAGAACCCTAGAGAGTAACATTCCGATTCCTCAAAATCTACTAAATCAAGTTGTCAAAAGATTTTTACACATAAACTAGACACTGATAGCTTTCCAATGAATTACCACTCATCCAATTTGGAGCTCTGTAAAGAGAGAAGAAACCTCTACAAGCTCACTATTGTTAAAGAAGATGATATAGAGAAATGGAGCAACACAATGATGACCCAAAGTATATGTATACTGCCTCAATGTAATGTAAAAGTGATTTGATGGCTTTTTATAGACTTTTGAAGTGTTCCACAACTTCTACAATTGGATTTTAATTTCGAATCAAGGTGGGATAGGTTGTTGAAGAGAATCAATTCACTTTCCTACAATCTAGGAAAAGTGAAGATCTAATCTGATCTATGTTTTGGTGATTGATTGATTGTCAAGCTCAACCACCTCAAATTTGTGGAATTTGAGCTCTTCTTTTCTCCTTTTACAATTGTAAAGCTTAAGGCCTTTACATTGGTAAATGATCCATTAAAAATCCTCATGAAAATACCATAAAAATAAATATTGATGAAGAACCTCTTCAAGGGTTATCTTTGGTACACTCCTTATGATGGTTTGATGAAGGAGAACAAATCCACCTCAATCATAGTGTAAGCTTGATGTTCCAACATATTCCAATGATTTGTTAGATCACTAAGGACACCTGAAGATTTTTGACTTTTGAAACTAAGCTCGCTCTCCCCTCATCGGTAAGGGAGAGTTATATCATACCCAGGTGGAGGACGGAGCAGAGTCGACTGAGGGGCTTCATGTGAGTCCCTCTATCAGGAAGATTTTGAGGCCATCCATGTCTGATTGATAGAACAAGAGAAGGTAGAAATGGGCTAGGGGGAGAAAAAAAGGGAGGAGGAACACACAACCGAGATAGGGATGAGTGGGGAGATGAACAAGGAGAAGGGATGGGGGAGAGGGACATGTCAGAGGTGGGGCAGAGGAGGGAAGCCTAGGGCTACACAGGGAGGGTGGTACGGAACTCTTGACTACACGAGGGGAGAGGAGAGGGCGAGAGAGGAGGGACAATGTAGGGAGATGGGGTAGAAAGGCGGGAGGCGTAGGAATGGGGGGGAGGAAAGAAGTGGAGTGGGGGGACAGGTAGGGGGAGGTAGGGGTGCAAAAGCACAGGGGATGGGTAGGGGAAGGCGGGGTGAGGGGCACTGTTGAGTAGGGGGGCTAGAGAGGGGGATGCCTAGGCACTGTAGGGACACAAGGATAGTGGTGAGGGAATAGTAGGGACAAAGAGGGGGAGGAAAGTACCCACACAAGAATCTCAACAAAAGTGTGATGCTCATGTTGCTTACCTCCAAAATCAATTGGAGAGTAAGCATACAATTGAAGGAGATTCTATGGATAGATTTTTGACAAAGATCAAAGATTTGAAGGAGTAGTTGATTTTGATTGATGAAGTACTGCTAGATAGATCACTTGTGCAGACTATTCTTAACGGTCTTCAAGATTCATATTAGACTTTTGCTTCTACTCTTTGATTGATGATGAAAGGCAAAATAAATGCCTAAACATTTGAGGAGTTAGCCCCTATTTTGTTTTAGGAAGACCAATCTAGGTAGAACAGGTCCATTATGTGTGTTGTAGATGAAGCTTTCCTAGCTAGTTAGAATGGTAAAGGTAAATGCAGCTCATCTAATGGTAAGAAAAAATCTACTAATGTTATGTAGTTGAGGAAGGAAGAAAAAGTTGAGAAGAAAAGATTAAAAAAAAATAGTTTTGAAAATATTGTAAGGGAAATTATCATGTCATAAAGAGTTGTGCAAAACTGGCTACAAAATAGGCAAAGAAGAAAGAGGCTACAATGGTTATTTCAAAGGCCTCTACAACTAAAATGAAGCATGATAATCTTGTTCAAAATGAAGAATGGGCATTTACTACTATATGTAGGTATGACCCATCTTCTCATGAGTTGTATATGTCTCTAGTAGACTCAGATGTTTAGTACATTCATAGTGGGGCAACCAAACATATTACCTTGGAGCATAGTTTCTTCAGTTCACTTGAGGCTACTCTACAAGGTGTAATGTCACATGCACTAAAAACTCCCCTTATCCAATGATTGGAGTTGATAAGATCATTATGACCAACATTACTTAAGATTGGCTTGGTTGTTAAATATATTGATGATAGATGTACGATTCATGCTCTTTGAAATGGATATATTATTATTTCTTTTGGCATTTTATGTCATGGGTTGTATAAACTCATAGGCTATGAAAAATTTGTGAATGATTGAACATGTGTAGTTTAAGATTCTCAGGCTATGTTTTGGCATTCAGGTTTTTGGTTATCTGCATTTCATTAGTTTGCTATGCCTATAGAAATTTGAAATGTCATCCTCTTTCCATAAACTTGAGGCACCTTGTAAACATGTCTATGAAGGCCTTATTTTGGGAAAGATGCAGCATTCATCCTTTCTAAAAGATGGTTCAGTTTGAGCTCCTTGTAAATTGTAGCTTGTTTATAGTGATGTATGTGGTCCTATGCAAGCACCTTATTTTGGGAACTACCTTTACTTCATGAATTTTATTGATGATTTCACTAGGCATGCATGTGTGTATCACTAAAAGCAAATTTTGAAGTGTTAATGTGCTTCAAACAGTTTCTGGTTATGGCTAAAAATCTATGAGCATGTAAATTGGGCACCCTCCATTTTGATCTAGGGGGGAAATACATGTCTTTAGATTTTCATGCATTTTTGGTTGAGTGTGGGATAAAACATCATTTTATGGTTTTGCATACACCTCAACAAAATGGATTTGCTAAAAAAAAGAACATGTCTCTCATGGAGATGGCGAGGTGTATGGTTAAAAGTCAAGCCTTACCACATAGCTTCTGGCTTAATGCTATTATGTGTGCAACATATGTACTGAACATGTGTCCCACAAAAGCACTGTAATCAATCACTCCATATGAGGCTTGGCATGGTCACAAGTCATGTGCTCCTCATCTGCATGTCTTTGGTTGTGTGGAATATGCATTAGTACTTAAACGACAACATAAGAAATCGGATGATATGTAGTAAAATGTATATTTGTTGGGTATAGTTCTGAAATCAAAGGCTATCATCTGTATCATCCATAGGCTAAATGCAATTTGGTTAGCCATGATGTTTCTTTGGTCGAAGATATAGATTAGCCATTATTTTCATGTACCAAGGAGACTTCAATTATCTCTAGAGATGTGTATGACACTTTGCTCCATCTGTTTACAAGTGGAGAGTCAAGTTCTAGTCCAAATGAAGAAACTTCACAACCTTAAAAGTTTCACGTGATGATGTAGATCATGCCATTTCTAATACAAATTTACATGATGCACTTATTAATGAGAAGGTCTTTATAGAGGAGGAAAAAGCTATGCCTAAATGGATGGTGTAGACTTTGAGAGATAGCAAACTAGATGCAACTCTATCGTATTGTACTTCTTCAGGCTCTCATAGTGCTTCCTTTGCATCAAATTACTATGCAATGGTTGCCCATAGTCTTTGTGATGAGAACGAGCCTATTTCTTTTGATGAAGCACAAAACTCACAAAATTTGATGGATGTTCAAATTATGATGTTATTATGAAGAATGGTACCTAGTCTTTATGTGATTTTCCTCCATGAAAAAAGGCCATCGGTGCTCAATCGGCATACAAGCTGAAACATAAGCCTGCTAGAACAATTGATATGTATAAGGCCAGGCTTGTTGTAAAAGGTTATGATCAAGAGAGAGGCATTAATTTTGATGAGATGTTTTCACCCTCTTGCCGAATAATCACCGTTCATAGCATCTATGCACTTGTTCATCATGGTTGGAATGTACATTAGTTGGACATTAAAATTGTATTTTTGAATGGCGAATTACATGAAGAAGTGTATGTATTTCAGCCCCATGGTTCACTATAGAAAGGGCATGAGAACAAAGTTTGCAGATTAAAAAAGGAATTATATGGTTTGAAGCAAGGACCGTGTGCTTGGTATGAAATGATACATTCCTACTTGATTGTACATAGTTTTGAGAATAGTCCAACTGAGACACCTTATATGTTAAGCATGCAAATGATGTACTTCTGATCATTGTTGTGTATGTTGATGACATGCTACCCACTAGTCCTAATGAGAAGCATGTTGTTGAGATTAAGGATGATTTGGATGCCTCTTTTGAGATGTAAAATTTTGGCCATTTTGCATCATAATTTTGGCATTGAGTTTATGCAAGGTAATGAAGGAATATCTTTCTGTCAAACAAAATTTATTGACACATTATTGCAACATTTTGGACATGAAGATTGCAAAGCTATTGCGACACCTATGCGAAGAGGTTTACTGTTGTGTTTTCATGATGTTGGAGATGCATTCGATGTTATTCTCTATCAGCAAGCTATTGGATGCATGATTTACTTATGCATAACTCATTGATATTCAGTTTTTTGTCTCTCAGATGAGCGAATTGCTGGAGTTTGAGGTCTGCAAAAGCATGTGAACAATAACTCATTAGGGAAATAGGAATATATACAAGCCGGGGGAAAAAACCTCCTAAAGAGGGAAAAAAGTGCCTTGGTGGTCCTAGTGTGTTGACACACATTATGACCTAAATATATCAACGAATGCCGCCTTGGAGTGATGCGATGAACAAGGAGCTGGCACTCATTTATAAGGAAGTGCCAAGCTATGTGGAATCAATCCACAAAACAAAGTAAGCCCAAAGCTTTGCGGAAAGCTTCAAACTTCTCCCTAGGCAGAGACTTCGTGAAAATGTCTGCAATGTTCTTGTGTGTGGGCACATATGCCAAGCTGATCTCTCCAACAGAGGACCTCTCCCTGACATAATGATAATGCAACTCAATGTGCTTAGTGTGAGCATGGAACACAGGGTTCTTCGCAACTGCCAATGCGCTCTGACTATGAGTGAAATGGTGGTGATAGAAGATTAACCAACACCCACATTAGCCATAAGGCATCTAAGCCACACACACTCAAGAGTCACTATGAAAGCTGCTCTATACTCAACCTCACAACTAGAAGTGGCCATAGTAGGCTGCTTGTTGCTCAATCAAGATATGCATAAGCTACCAAGCATGAAGCAAAAACCACTGGTGGACACACAAATGTCATAACAACCACCCATTTAGAGTAGAAACAATCATGTAAATCTGGTGGTAGTGATTCCCCCTTGGGATAAAACAATCCAAGTAGTTGGGTACCACGCAAGTAGCAAAAGATGTGCTCAACTACCTACCAATGCTTGACACCTAGGCGATGCATAAGCCTGCTCATCTGTGAGACATCAAACTGAATATTTGGCCAAGTAATGCGTAAGTAAATCAAGCATCCAACAACATGTTGATAGAGAACAACATCAAATGCATCTCCAACATCATGAAGACTCAATCGTAAACCTGTCTCCATAGGAGTGGCAATAGGTTTACAATCTTCAAGGAAAAAATACTACAATAGTGTGTCCATATATTTTGTTTGACACAAAGTTATTCCACCATCAGCTTGCATAAAATGGATGCACAAATAATGATGCAAATGCCCCAAATCAGACATCTCAAATGAGGCATACAGATAAGCCTTAAAATCAGCAATATGCTTCTCACGAGGACCAATGAGGAGCATATCATCAACATACACAACAATGATCAGAAGCACATCATTAGCATGCTTAACATATAAGGTGATTTCAGTTGGACTATTGTCAAAACCATGTGCAATCAAATAGGCATGTATCTATGAAACGATCAAGTGATAATTCAGTAGACAAAATGAATGGCTTCCATTGTCATCACCTGTCAAACCTGTTCACCCATAACAGAGCAATTTGATGCAAAAGGGCACTATGAGAGCTTGAATTGTACGATATGACAGAGGTGCATCTAATTTGCTATCACTCAAAGTCTACACTAGCCATTTTGGCATAGTTTTTGCCTCCTTAGTATGAATTCTCTCATGAACATGTGCATCATGAAAATCTGCATAAAAAATGGAATGATCTGCATCATTACATGAAACCTATAAAGGCTGAGAAGTTGCCTCATTAGGACTAGCACTAGAATGTCCACCTATAATAAAAAGAGACAACAAAGTATCATACATGTCTTTGGAGCTAACAGATGTCTCCTTAGTACATGAAAGTAGTGGCTGAATAGCATCTTCCACAAAAACAATATCATGGCTAACCGAAATGCATTTAGTATGTGGATGATACAAATGGTAGCCTTTGCTTTTAGAACTATACCCAACCAAAATACATTTCACAGCTTTATCATCCAATTTCCTATGTTGTTGTTCAAGCACTAATGCATATGCCAGACAACCAAAAACACGCAGGTGAGCAACAGATGGCTTGTGACCATGCTAAGCCTCATATGGAGTGATAGAATACAATGATTTAGTGGGACACCTGTTAAGTACATATGTTGCACACATGAAAACCTCAAGCTAGAAATTATGTGGTAAAGCGTGACTCTTGACCATAGACCTCGCCATCTCCATGAGTGACCTGCTCTTTCATTTAACAACTCCATTTTGTTGAGGTGTATATGACACTGTACACTGATGTTTTATCCCACGTTCAACCAGCTGAAATGCATTAAAGTTAGAAGACATATATTACCCCCGGGGTCATAATGGAGGGTGCCCATTTTACATGTTGACAGATTTTTAGCCAAAACCAGAAACTATTTGAAGCACATAAACACTTTGGACTTTTCTTTCAATGGATATACCCATGCATGCCTAGAAAAATCATCGATGAAAGTCACGAAGTAAAGATAGTTCCCAAAAGAGGGTGTCTGCATAAGACCACATGCATCACTGTGAACAAGCTGCAATTTTTGAGGAGCTCGAACTGAACCATCTTTTGGGAATGAGGAACACTGCGTTTTGCCCAAAATACAACCTTCACATACATGTTTACTCGATGCCTCAAGTTTTGGTAGAGAGGACACCATTTCAGATTTCTACAGGCATAGCAAACTAGAAAATTTGAGATGACCAAAGCCTGCATGCAAAAGCTTTGCATCTGACATAGCGTGAGAATCATGTACTACACATGCCAAATCATTCACAAATTCTTCATAGTCTATGATCTTATACAACCCATGACATAAATTGTGAGAAGCAATAATCACGTCACCATTTGATAGATCATGAACTGTACATCTATCATCAACAAATTTTACAACCAAGCCAATCTTGGCTAAAGCTAAAACTAATAACTGATTCTTCTTGATCCCTGGCATAAATAAAGCATCCAACAATGTAGAAGAACTACCATCAGCAGTAGTCAGAATGATCTTACCAACTCCCATGATAGGACAAGAGAAGTTGTTGGTGCATGTGGTAGTATTCCCTATAGGGGTAGGCTTGAGTGAAGTGAAGAAACTATGCTGTGAGATAATATGTTTGGTTGCCCCACTATCAAAGTACTAAACATCTGAGTCTACTACAGACATACATTGTTTAAGAGAAGATGGGTGAAAACTGCAAAGAGTAATAAACACCCATTCTTCATTCTGCAGTAGATTAGCAAACTCTGTTTTTGGTGTAGAGGCATGTGCAACAACCATTCCAGCCTCCTTTTTCTTTGCCTCTTTTGCAACTAGTTTTGGACAATTCTTTATGACATGATCATTTGCTTTAAAATAGTTGCAAAAAAATTTTTGCTTTTCTATTTTCTTGTCATCTCTATCATCCTTCTTTGATTGTGCATAATTAGTAGATTTCTGCTTACTAGTAGAAGAGCTCCATTTACCTTTGCCCTTCTCACTAACCAGGAAAGCTTGATCTACAACACACATAATGGACATGTTATGCTTAGATTGATCTTCCTGCAACAGAACAGAAACTAATGCTTCAAATGTTAAGGCATTTGGATTACCTTTCATCATCAAATGAAGCATAGAAGCAGAACTTTGATATGAATAGGGAAGACCATTCGAAATAGTCTATACAAGTGAACTCTTAGGCAAGGCTCCATCAATAGAAATCAACTGTTCCTTCAAATCTTTGATCTTTAAAAAACTATCCATGGAATCACTTTCATTTATGTGCTCACTCTCCAAGTATTTTCAAAGGCAAGCAACACGAGCCTCATTCCTTGCCTAGTATAAAGTGGTAAGTGTATCCCAAGCATCCTTAGTTGTCTTGCAAGAGCAAATGTGAGGAATAATGGTACATTTGACAGACAAGGCTATCAATGCATGTGCCTGTGCATCTCTGCCATCCCAACGAAGTTGCTCTATAGTAGGTGCAACAAGAACCGCAACATGAACAAGAACATGAAGAATATCATCATCTTCAATACCATCTGCATTACCTTCAACAATTGTGTTTGCAGATGTAATAGGATGTTTTTTAACACCCTACACAATATTCCATAGTCCTTTTGCAACCAATAAATGACGCATCATATAAGCCCACAATGGGTAATTGGTACCATCCAACTTATCCTCAACAACCAACATATGAAATACATCATTGATTTCAGCCATGGCCATTGACTAAAATACCCTGATATAGAAAATTGACTGTATCTCAAAAAGTTGAATAGAACTACCCTGTCGAGTTCTACTAAACCTCTAGTAGACTTTGAAATGCTTATATTGGCAAACCGAAACCTGTATATATCTTTAGCACAAAAAGACAAAAGAGCCTACACAAGTGCTACAATAGTGCATTCAGAAGCCAAAACGAGCTCAGGTCCCGATCTCAGCACCACAAAACGAAGCAGTTTTTATCTCCTAATCACCCCGAGTATGCTCACCAAATTTCGTGCGATTCTGAGAGTGTGATCGGAGGGGTGTCGACGACTCCCTAGATGAAGCGGCAACCTGCTCTGAAACAAATTGTTGGAGTTTGAGGTATGGGGAAGCAGGCGAACACCATAAGGAAGAAGAAGAAGCTTGGAGCACAATGCACAATACTGAATGTATTACCACCAAAATGTACAAAGATAAGTAACCCATTAGGGCAATAGGCGTATATACAAGCCAGGGGAAAAAACCTCCTAAAGAGGGAAAAAAGTGCCTCCACAATCCTAGTGTGTTTACAAACATCACTACCTAAATATATCAACAAAAACATCAAGAATTGGTAGGGGATTAAGTGCATCTTTTGTTACTTGAGTGGTATAGACTACTTGGAGTGTTTTATCCCAAGGGGGGATCATTATTGCTAGATTCATATGCTTTTTTTGACTCGGATTGGGCTAGTTGCTACGAAACTCATGTGTCCACCAGTGATTTTTGCTTGATGCTTGGTAGCTCATGCATATAGTGGTTGAGAAAGAAGAATCCCATTGTGGCCACTTCTAGTTGTGAGGCTAAGTATAGGGAAGCTTCATAATGACTGCTGAGTGCGTGTAGCTCAGATGCATCTTGGATGATGTGGGTACGTATTGCAATATTTTGCCACCACTATCTTCAATGATAGTTAAAGCACATTTCTAATTGCAAAAAAACCTATTTTCCATGCTCCCACAAAGCTCATTGAGGTGCATTATCATTATGTCAAGGAGAGGTTCTTTGCTCGGGAGATCAGTTTGGCATATGTGCCCACACAGGATAATGTTGCTGACTTTTTAACAAAGGCTTTGCCTAGGGAGAAGCTTGAATTTTTCTACAAAGCTTTTGGCTTACTTCCTTTTGTGGATTGATCTATTTCCACATAGCTAGGCACTTACTTATACATGGGTTCCAGCTTCTTGTTCACTACATCACTCCGAGGGGGGACTTTTTGATATATTTTAATAGTGATGTGTATGAACACACTTAGGAATGCTCCGGCACTCTTTTCCCTCTTTAGGAGGCTTTTTCCCCCTTGGCTTGTATATATGCCTATAACCATAACAAGTTGCTTATCTTTATACATTCACTTGGTAATTTATTCAGTTTTGTGTTGTGCTTCAAGCAAGAATGAAATGACGTACGTAAGTGATATCCACAGTAGCATGCATAGTGTGTATCACTTAGTATATTAAATATAATGAAAGTGAGAGGATGAATTTACAACCAAAACACAAGCTAACAACACTTGCAATTCTTTGTCAAGTCTATTCTTTGGACCCAAAAAACTGTATTAAAATTATGGTGGCTGCTCCCGACACAACTTACAACCCTCTGAAAAACCTATAAGGAGACTCATGAGCTAGAAATGCAAGAATAACATTGAATGTAGATTTCCGAGAAGATAGAATTGCAAGTGAGACTAGTGCTAATATTGATATTTGGAACAATATTTCCACCTATGTAGTAAAAAACATCCCAAAACTACAAAATCAGCTTCTAATTTTACCAAATTTTGCACCCAAAGAAACTCCCATACAATTGATGTAGAGAGCCCAAGGAGACTCTTTGAAGGCTTTGAAAAATGTTAACCTTAGGTATCTTCACTCCTATAATCATCAAGCAACTAAAGTGAGCCCTAGGGGGCACACTACTAGAATGGGCTACCACACATGAAGCACTAGTACTTTGTCTTCCTTGATTTGACATCCTTTCTCATGTGCAACCAATGATACCAATGGTGATTTCAGTGACTCTGATAACAAGTTATGTCAAGGTCTATGGCTTGGTTACTACCTTAGTCGTAAGCCTTGTAGGAAACCATCACATGCCACAAAGTTTCAAGAATTGATGGTGCTCGCCCCACTCACATAGATACAAAACCCTTTTGCTACCAACCACTTTGATACCAGTGAAGTGGTGCGATGGAGATTCACCACGCTGTTTTCCCTTTAAAAGAGATTCTTGAAGATGCCATTATATTATAGAACTGAGCTCTAGCCATCAAACATGCTACTCTACACAAACTTGCGTATATGAGTAGAAACTATATAGCACACTAAGACCTAAGGACATAGTTCCCAAATTTCACTATTATGATCAAGCGTACAATCACTGCCTAACTAGATTAGTATATCTCTTATTAATAAACATACACAAAAGTACCTCATCGCTATTTAACCTTTCACATGGACTCTAATGGTAATAGATAGGTCTACCAATTGACATCTTGAAGACAGACTACCCGTTGCCTACATTCATATACATGTATGTATGCAGATGTGTGTATGTATGTATATATGTACGTATGCGTATATCTAAATGTATGTATGTACAAGTATGTATGCATGCATGAGTGTGCGTATATATGTATGCATGCATGAGTGTACGTATATGTAGGGGATATGTGAAAGAGTTTCCAACTTAGGCGTAAGCTCAAACGAAACTAAATGAATTATTGACCTTGAATGAAAGGCACACAAACACATGTGTGTAGACATCCATCCGTTTCCGCTTCACTTAGACATTGTGTCTATAATAAATGTGAGATTGAATTTGTTTAGTTTTTCAAGGCAACAGAGTATGACTTTCGTAGTATCCATCACATTAACATTGTATGATTTTTCTTCTTTTTCCGTAAAGCCTCACCCAACAATTGAACCTTTCGGGATACTCTTTTGAAGGAAAAATACCCCTTGACTTTTGATTGAATAATGTCTTCAATCAATCTTTTGACCTGATTAATCGTGTGAAACCACTCATTACATAAACATCCCTCGCTCAAATGCAAATAAAAGCATTTCGAAAGCTAAACTTGTACTACGTTGACATAGTGTGTCGTTGAAATATTATCAAGTTTTGTTTATGAGATTGATTTTGATTCCCATCCAAAGTAGCTTGATAATTTTTGGTTTAGTTGAATTGCAAGATGCTGATTTATGTGATAATTATTCCCATTGACAAAGGAAGAAAAAATTCAAGCATTATCTTTTATAAGAACTTTGATCCTTTTCATTATGAGATTTATAGATATTTTAATAATATTTGTGAAAATTTTCCGAAAAGCTACAACAGATTTAGAGGGTAATCAAGTCAAGGACCTTACTAAGAGTCAATATTCCTTAGGTAGAGCCTTTGATGTTTTGATGCAATTGCTGAATCAGCATAATCTTATGAAGAAAGAAATATGTGATGGTCATTTAGGGGAATACCAAAAATTTGAATTATATAATAACATGATTGAAAAGCATCACTGAAGATCTAGTTGCCAATGCTTTGGTTTTCTATGAGGAGGGAAAAATAGACTATTTCTAGTGACTCAAGATCGAATACACTCATACTATAGGAACAAATCAAGGAGATAAATTGGCCAATATAATGATAGATGTAGCTAGTAGATTATAGGAAGATCTTCTTTATCTGCCTAAAAACTGTTTCATGAACATCTTTGAATGAATCTTTGGAGGTCACGCAATCAGAATGCGCATAGTTTGGTGGTCGATTGTAGAATATTAATAAATCCCTCATATCCCTATATGTGATAAGGAGGAGGTTATGCTGATAAAGAGAGAAAAAAACTACATTACCATGTTTTGTCTCATTCTTGTTTGTTGACAAGTGTACGGAATCATAATTTTTCTGTTTAGAGCTTATGTTTACTGTCTGTATGTGTGTCTGGAGAGAGAGGGAGAGAGAGAGAGAGAGAGCTTGTGTTTACTGTCTGTATGTGCCTGTGTGTGTGTCGAGAGAGAGAGAGACTCATTGAGATTCTTAACCGCACTGAACAATGAGCTACCTTTAGTGGAGAATACATGTCCACTTTGTAGATTCGGAGAATAGGAGAGAGCACGCAACCTCGGTTCCACCACCTCCTTACATCGACGCTGAATGAATGAGAGCTCACTATATATACGTACAACACCCTCTCAGACCTCCACGCTGCGGAGTGGAGTTGGACTTGGAGAGAAGTTCTGTGGTGAAATATGTCATGTCATCATCATCATCATGAATGTCCTGAATACGTGCAGCAGGAATGCTTCGAATGCGAGCGCGTGTATTCCTCCCGACCACCGACTTGCGAGTATGACTGCAGGGAACGTGCTTCGTATCATGAAGCAGGACGGAGTAGCTATCCTAGCGCGCATAACAGCAACTTCAAGCGGAATGAACGCTTGGGCGAGCTAGGAGCTTTGGCAAGTACTGCCTTTGCCATGGTAGGAATCCTTCTTCTCGGAGCGTTTTCTTTCTTGGGTTGGCGTTGCTAGCTCTTCCTTCTTCTTTATGTGCATGAAACTCATTCTGCCTTACCTTATTCTCTGTCTGTTAATCAGCCTCACCTTCTTCTCTGCGCATGAAACTGATTTGTTTCTTCGGTTTCTTGATCGCAGTACGAAGGACGTAAGGCGAAGGTGGATCCGGAGCATGCTCAGAAGCATCAACTTGAGGCAGGTGCTGGGGCGCTTGGGGCAGTCGCGTCAGCTGGATATGCCTACTACGAGCACCGCCAGAAGAACGCCCACAATGGTCAACGCTATGAGTGAAGCAAGAACTTGTGCTGTACTTATCAATAGCTATATATAACTGATACACAAGATACGACAATCCCGCAGACTGATTGTCGTCTCTCTTTCATGAATAAACTACTTATAATTATCTCCAGACTTTGATTTGATGAAAAGTCTCTCTCTGTCACACACACACACGTTGAAACGAATTTTAAGGCTACGCTTGTCAGACCAACATGGAGGTGCATGCAGTATCATACTATCTTGAAGACAAGCGTTTATGTATCTCGTCCTTTCATCTATCTAGCATTACGAGTGGTTGAAGTCGCCCACATGATTCTGGAGCTTTCTTGGATATCTCAGTTGATGTACTTATCTTGGATATCTCAGTTGATGTACTTATAGGTCAGAGTCTTTTGTCCTAATACTCTTTCCCTTATCTTCTTGTAATCCTGTCGTGAATCCTTCATGATCTCCGTTTGTTTGTGGAGGTTGGAGTGGCATATGAAAGGGTATCATCATGAAGCATCAAACAATGAATAGTATGCACGAAACAAGGAGGGCATTAATTTATAATGTATTTAGGTAGCAAAGGAAGGGAGGAATCATCCCTCTCTCTTAAAAAAACATTATAATCCTAGTGTCCGTGCAAAGATCTACTGTGATGTTGTATGCGCATGCTATCTACATGTATTCTCGTACACAAAAAAGTAGTCAAAACATTTGTTATCTTGGGCAGGGCAGCGAATTGCTCATCCTTTGTTTTATTGCGCTCCAAAATCGCCACCATCATCTGTTTTTTGTAATCGCCGTCGTCATTTGTTTTCTTGGGTGTCAAGTCGATCGTTTGTTTTATTGGGCCTAGAGAGGGGAATGCATAGGCACTGTAGGGACACAGGGTTAGTGGCAGGGGAATACTAGGGACCGAGACGGGGAGGAAAATGCTCATATAACGAGCTCAAGAAAAATGTGATGCTCATGTTGCTTACCTCCAAAAACAGTTGGAGAGTGAGCATATGAATGAAGGAGATTCTATGGATAGTTTTCAGTTGGAGAGTGAGCATATGAATGAAGGAGATTCTATGGATAGTTTTTTGACAAAGATCAATGATTTGAAGGAGTAGCTGATTTCTATTGATGAAGTATTGCTAGATAGATCACTTGCGTAGACTATTCTTAATCGTCTTCATTTGTTGCAAGAAGACCTCTCCAAGTAGAACAGGTCCGTTATGTGTGTTGTAGATGAAGCTTTCCTAGCTAGTTTGAATGGCAAAGATAAATTCAACTCATCTAATGGTAACAAAAATCTACTAATACTAATAGAGGTAGCGCATGGATTTATTTTCGGGTGACCGGATTTCTCCTTTCGGGTGATTCAATAAATGCATACTACTACTAATAGAGGTAGCGCATGGATTTATTTTCGGGTAGCAAACCAATGACTGGAATCTCGTTGACCTTATCGAACATTCGGTCACCCAATTTCACTGCACATGATAGTAATACCACCGGATCTCCGATGGCTTTATTGAAATTATTATTCATTTATATGCAAATAAATAAAATAAAAAATAAACTACAAAAGAATAACTATACGTATTGCAATCTCTATCACACAAAAAAGAAAAGAATATAAAGTTAAGTTTTTATATTTTAATACTATTCAATACCTTAGGATATCCCCCGAGCTTGGGACCTTGGCTATGGTTGACCCTTGTCCCACACACACATGGAATGGTCTCTGTCGACCAATTTCTGTCAGAAGGGTAATCATGTGAGTCGTAGATTGGAATAAATCATTAACATCACCCACCTTGTTCTCCATGTGTGTTCAATTTCTATCAATTCCCTTTTCCATAACTGGAAGAATATCTCTTTTATGTTTATCATGATAAACATATGTGAAAAGGAGGAGGTTATGCTGATACAGAGAGAAAAAAACTACATTACCATGTTTTGTCTCATTCTTGTTTGTTGACAAGTGTATGGAATCATAATTTTTCTGTTTAGAGCTTATGTTTACTCTGTATGTGTGTCTGGAGAGAGAGAGAGAGAGAGAGAGAGAGAGAGAGAGAGAGAGAGAGCTTGTGTTTACTGTCTGTATGTGTCTGTGTGTGACGTATCGAGAGAGAGAGAGACTCATTGAGATTATTAGCCGCACTGAACAATGAGCTAGCTTTAGTGGAGAATACATGTCCACTTTGTAGATTCGGAGAATAGGAGAGAGCACGCAACCTCGGTTCCACCACCTCCTTACATCGACGCTGAATGAATGAGAACTCACTATATATACGTACAACACCCTCTCAGACCTCCACGCTGCGGAGTGGAGTTGGACTTGGAGAGAAGTTCTGTGGTGAAATATGTCGTGTCATCATCATCATCATGAATGTCCTGAATACGCGCAGCAGGAATGCTTCGAATGCGAACGCGTGTATTCCTCCCGACCACCGACTTGCGAGTATGACTGCAGGGAACGTGCTTCGTATCATGAAGCAGGACGGAGTAGCTATCCTAGCGCGCATAACAGCAACTTCAAGCGGAATGAACGTTTGGGCGAGCTAGGAGCTGTGGCAAGTACTGCCTTTGCCATGGTAGGAATCCTTCTTCTCGGAGCGTTTTCTATCTTGGGTTGGCGTTGTTAGCTCTTCCTTCTTCTTTATGTGCATGAAACTCATTCAGCCTTACCTTGTTCTCTGTCTGTTAATCAGCCTCACCTTCTTCTCTGCGCATGAAGCTGATTTGTTTCTTCTGTTTCTTGATCGCAGTACGAAGGACGTAAGGTGAAGGTGGATCCGGAGCATGCTCAGAAGCATCAACTTAAGGCAGGTGCTGGGGTGCTTGGGGCAGTCGCGTCAGCTGGATATGCCTACTACGAGCACCGCCAGAAGAACGCCCACAATGGTCAACGCTATGAGTGAAGCAAGAACTTGTGCTGTACTTATCAATAGCTATATATAACTGATACACAAGATACGACAATCCCGCAGACTGATTGTCGTCTCTCTTTCATGAATAAACTACTTATAATTATCTCCACACTTTGATTTGATGAAAAATCTCTCTCTCTCTCACACACACACGTTAAAAACGAATTTTAAGGCTACGCTTGTCAGACCAACATGGAGGTGGATGCAGTATCATACTATCTTGAAGACAAGCGTTTATGTATCACGTCCTTTCATCTATCTAGCGTTACGAGTGGTTGAAGTCGCCCACATGATTCTGGAGCTTTCATGGATATCTCAGTTGATGTACTTATAGGTCAGAGTCTTTTGTCCTAATACTCTTTCCCTTATCTTCTTGTAATCCTGTCGTGAATCCTTCATGATCTCTGTTTGTTTGTGGAGGTTGGAGTGGCATATGAAAGGGTATCATCATGAAGCATCAAACAATGAATAGTATGCACGAGACAAGGAGGGCATTAGTTTATAATGTATTCAGGTAGCAAATTAAGGAAGGGAGGAATCATTCCTCTCTCTTAAAAAAAACATTATAATCCTAGTGTCCGTGCAAAAAACTACTGTGATGTTGTATGCGCATGCTGTGTACATGTATTCTCGTACACAAAAAAGTAGTCAAAACATTTGTTATCTTGGGCATCAAATTGCTCATCCTTTGTTTCATTGGGCTCCAAAATCGCCACCATCAACTGCTTTTTGTGTGTCAAATTGCCACCATCATTTGTTTTCTTGGGTGTCAAATCATTAATCGTTTGCTTTATTGGGCCTAGAGAGGGGAATGCCTAAGCACTGTAGGGACATAAGGTTAGTGGCGGAGGAATACTAGGGACTGAGAGGGGGAGGAAAATGCCCATATAAGGAGCTCAACAAAAATATGATGCTGATGTTGCTTACCTCCAAAAACAGTTGGAGAGTGAGCATATGAATGAAGGAGATTCTATGGATAGTTTTTTGACAAAGATCAATGATTTGAAGGAGTAGCTGATTTCTATTGATGAAGTATTGCTAGATAGATCACTTGTGTAGACTATTAATTAAACGTCTTCGTTTGTTGCAAGAAGACCTCTCCTAGTAGAACAGGTCCGTTATGTGTGTTATAGATGAAGCTTTCCTAGCTAGTTAGAATGGCAAAGGTAAATTCAACTCATCTAATGGTAAGCAAAAATCTACTAATGTTGTGTAGTTGAGGAAGGATGAAAAAGGTGAGAAGAAAAGAGAAAAGCAGAAATAGTTTTGCAAATATTGTAAGGGAAATGATCATGTCATAAAGAGTTGTGCAAAACTAGCTGCAAAATAGGCAAAGAAGAAAGAGGCTAGAATGGTTGTTGCAGAGGCTGTACACCTAAAACGAAGCCTGCTAATCTTGTTCAAAACGATGAATGGTCATTCACTACTATATGCAGATATGACCCATCTTCTCATGAGCAGTGTATGTTTCTAGTAGACTCAGATGTTTAGTCCTTTGATAGTGGGGCAACCAAACATATTACCTCACAGCATAGTTTCTTCAATTCACTTGAGCCTGCCCCTACAAGGTGTAAGCATACAATTGAAGGAGATTCTATGGATAGATTTTTGACAAAGATCAAAGATTTGAAGGAGTAGTTGATTTTGATTGATGAAGTACTGCTAGATAGATCACTTGTGCAGACTATTCTTAACGGTCTTCAAGATTCATATTAGACTTTTGCTTCTACTCTTTGATTGATGATGAAAGGCAAAATAAATGCCTAAACATTTGAGGAGTTAGCCCCTATTTTGTTTTAGGAAGACCAATCTAGGTAGAACAGGTCCATTATGTGTGTTGTAGATGAAGCTTTCCTAGCTAGTTAGAATGGTAAAGGTAAATGCAGCTCATCTAATGGTAAGAAAAAATCTACTAATGTTATGTAGTTGAGGAAGGAAGAAAAAGTTGAGAAGAAAAGATAAAAAAAAAATAGTTTTGAAAATATTGTAAGGGAAATTATCATGTCATAAAGGGTTGTGCAAAACTGGCTACAAAATAGGCAAAGAAGAAAGAGGCTACAATGGTTATTTCAAAGGCCTCTACAACTAAAATGAAGCATGATAATCTTGTTCAAAATGAAGAATGGGCATTTACTACTATATGTAGGTATGACCCATCTTCTCATGAGCTGTATATGTCTCTAGTAGACTCAGATGTTTAGTACATTCATAGTGGGGCAACCAAACATATTACCTTGGAGCATAGTTTCTTCAGTTCACTTGAGGCTACTCTACAAGGTGTAAGGTCACATGCACTAAAAACTCCCCTTATCCAATGATTGGAGTTGATAAGATCATTATGACCAACATTACTTAACATTGGCTTGGTTGTTAAATATATTGATGATAGATGTACGATTCATGCTCTTTGAAATGGATATATTATTATTTCTTTTGGCATTTTATGTCATGGGTTGTATAAACTCATAGGCTATGAAAAATTTGTGAATGATTGAACATGTGTAGTTTAAGATTCTCAGGCTATGTTTTGGCATTCAGGTTTTTGGTTATCTGCATTTCATTAGTTTGCTATGCCTATAGAAATTTGAAATGTCATCCTCTTTCCATAAACTTGAGGCACCTTGTAAACATGTCTATGAAGGCCTTATTTTGGGAAAGATGCAGCATTCATCCTTTCTAAAAGATGGTTCAGTTTGAGCTCCTTGTAAATTGTAGCTTGTTTATAGTGATGTATGTGGTCCTATGCAAGCCCCTTATCTACCTTTACTTCATGAATTTTATTGATGATTTCACTAGGCATGCATGTGTGTATCACTAAAAGCAAATTTTGAAGTGTTAATGTGCTTCAAACAGTTTCTGGTTATGGCTAAAAATCTATGAGCATGTAAATTGGGCACCCTCCATTTTGATCTAGGGGGGAAATACATGTCTTTAGATTTTCATGCATTTTTGGTTGAGTGTGGGATAAAACATCATTTTATGGTTTTGCATACACCTCAACAAAATGGATTTGCTAAAAAAAAGAACATGTCTCTCATGGACATGGCGAGGTGTATGGTTAAAAGTCAAGCCTTACCACATAGCTTCTGGCTTAATGCTATTATGTGTGCAACATATGTACTGAACATGTGTCCCACAAAAGCACTGTAATCAATCACTCCATATGAGGCTTGGCATGGTCACAAGTCATGTGCTCCTCATCTGCATGTCTTTGGTTGTGTGGAATATGCATTAGTACTTAAACGACAACATAAGAAATCGGATGATATGTAGTAAAATGTATATTTGTTGGGTATAGTTCTGAAATCAAAGGCTATCATCTGTATCATCCATAGGCTAAATGCAATTTGGTTAGCCATGATGTTTCTTTGGTCGAAGATATAAATTAGCCATTATTTTCATGTACCAAGGAGACTTCAATTATCTCTAGAGATGTGTATGACACTTTGCTCCATCTGTTTACAAGTGGAGAGTCAAGTTCTAGTCCAAATGAAGAAACTTCACAACCTTAAAAGTTTCACGCGATGATGTAGATGATGCCATTTCTAATACAAATTTACATGATGCACTTATTAATGAGAAGGTCTTTATAGAGGAGGAAAAAGCTATGCCTAAATGGATGGTGTAGACTTTGAGAGATAGCAAACTAGATGCAACTCTATCGTATTGTACTTCTTCAGGCTCTCATAGTGCTTCCTTTGCATCAAATTACTATGCAATGGTTGCCCATAGTCTTTGTGATGAGAACGAGCCTATTTCTTTTGATGAAGCACAAAACTCACAAAATTTGATGGATGTTCAAATTATGATGTTATTATGAAGAATGGTACCTAGTCTTTATGTGATTTTCCTCCATGAAAAAAGGCCATCGGTGCTCAATCGGCATACAAGCTGAAACATAAGCCTGCTAGAACAATTGATATGTATAAGGCCAGGCTTGTTGTAAAAGGTTATGATCAAGAGAGAGGCATTAATTTTGATGAGATGTTTTCACCCTCTTGCCGAATAATCACCGTTCATAGCATCTATGCACTTGTTCATCATGGTTGGAATGTACATTAGTTGGACATTAAAATTGTATTTTTGAATGGCGAATTACATGAAGAAGTGTATGTATTTCAGCCCCATGGTTCACTATAGAAAGGGCATGAGAACAAAGTTTGCAGATTAAAAAAGGAATTATATGGTTTGAAGCAAGGACCGTGTGCTTGGTATGAAATGATACATTCCTACTTGATTGTACATAGTTTTGAGAATAGTCCAACTGAGACACCTTATATGTTAAGCATGCAAATGATGTACTTCTGATCATTGTTGTGTATGTTGATGACATGCTACCCACTAGTCCTAATGAGAAGCATGTTGTTGAGATTAAGGATGATTTGGATGCCTCTTTTGAGATGTAAAATTTTGGCCATTTTGCATCATAATTTTGGCATTGAGTTTATGCAAGGTAATGAAGGAATATCTTTCTGTCAAACAAAATTTATTGACACATTATTGCAACATTTTGGACATGAAGATTGCAAAGCTATTGCGACACCTATGCGAAGAGGTTTACTGTTGTGTTTTCATGATGTTGGAGATGCATTCGATGTTATTCTCTATCAGCAAGCTATTGGATGCATGATTTACTTATGCATAACTCATTGATATTCAATTTTTTGTCTCTCAGATGAGCGAATTGCTGGAGTTTGAGGTCTGCAAAAGCATGTGAACAATAACTCATTAGGGAAATAGGAATATATACAAGCCGGGGGAAAAAACCTCCTAAAGAGGGAAAAAAGTGCCTTGGTGGTCCTAGTGTGTTGACACACATTATGACCTAAATATATCAACGAATGCCGCCTTGGAGTGATGCGATGAACAAGGAGCTGGCACTCATGTATAAGGAAGTGCCAAGCTATGTGGAATCAATCCACAAAACAAAGTAAGCCCAAAGCTTTGCGGAAAGCTTCAAACTTCTCCCTAGGCAGAGACTTCGTGAAAATGTCTGCAATGTTCTTGTGTGTGGGCACATATGCCAAGCTGATCTCTCCAACAGAGGACCTCTCCCTGACATAATGATAATGCAACTCAATGTGCTTAGTGTGAGCATGGAACACAGGGTTCTTCGCAACTGCCAATGCGCTCTGACTATGAGTGAAATGGTGGTGATAGAAGATTAACCAACACCCACATTAGCCATAAGGCATCTAAGCCACACACACTCAAGAGTCACTATGAAAGCTGCTCTATACTCAACCTCACAACTAGAAGTGGCCATAGTAGGCTGCTTGTTGCTCAATCAAGATATGCATAAGCTACCAAGCATGAAGCAAAAACCACTGGTGGACACACAAATGTCATAACAACCACCCATTTAGAGTAGAAACAATCATGTAAATCTGGTGGTAGTGATTCCCCCTTGGGATAAAACAATCCAAGTAGTTGGGTACCACGCAAGTAGCAAAAGATGTGCTCAACTACCTACCAATGCTTGACACCTAGGCGATGCATAAGCCTGCTCATCTGTGAGACATCAAACTGAATATTTGGCCAAGTAATGCGTAAGTAAATCAAGCATCCAACAACATGTTGATAGAGAACAACATCAAATGCATCTCCAACATCATGAAGACTCAATCGTAAACCTGTCTCCATAGGAGTGGCAATAGGTTTACAATCTTCAAGGAAAAAATGCTACAATAGTGTGTCCATATATTTTGTTTGACACAAAGTTATTCCACCATCAGCTTGCATAAAATGGATGCACAAATAATGATGCAAATGCCCCAAATCAGACATCTCAAATGAGGCATACAGATAAGCCTTAAAATCAGCAATATGCTTCTCACGAGGACCAATGAGGAGCATATCATCAACATACACAACAATGATCAGAAGCACATCATTAGCATGCTTAACATATAAGGTGATTTCAGTTGGACTATTGTCAAAACCATGTGCAATCAAATAGGCATGTATCTATGAAACGATCAAGTGATAATTCAGTAGACAAAATGAATGGCTTCCATTGTCATCACCTGTCAAACCTGTTCACCCATAACAGAGCAATTTGATGCAAAAGGGCACTATGAGAGCTTGAATTGTACGATATGACAGAGGTGCATCTAATTTGCTATCACTCAAAGTCTACACTAGCCATTTTGGCATAGTTTTTGCCTCCTTAGTATGAATTCTCTCATGAACATGTGCATCATGAAAATCTGCATAAAAAATGGAATGATCTGCATCATTACATGAAACCTATAAAGGCTGAGAAGTTGCCTCATTAGGACTAGCACTAGAATGTCCACCTAAAAAGAGACAACAAAGTATCATACATGTCTTTGGAGCTAACAGATGTCTCCTTAGTACATGAAAGTAGTGGCTGAATAGCATCTTCCACAAAAACAATATCATGGCTAACCGAAATGCATTTAGTATGTGGATGATACAAATGGTAGCCTTTGCTTTTAGAACTATACCCAACCAAAATACATTTCACAGCTTTATCATCCAATTTCCTATGTTGTTGTTCAAGCACTAATGCATATGCCAGACAACCAAAAACACGCAGGTGAGCAACAGATGGCTTGTGACCATGCTAAGCCTCATATGGAGTGATAGAATACAATGATTTAGTGGGACACCTGTTAAGTACATATGTTGCACACATGAAAACCTCAAGCTAGAAATTATGTGGTAAAGCGTGACTCTTGACCATAGACCTCGCCATCTCCATGAGTGACCTGCTCTTTCATTTAACAACTCCATTTTGTTGAGGTGTATATGACACTGTACACTGATGTTTTATCCCACGTTCAACCAGCTGAAATGCATTAAAGTTAGAAGACATATATTACCCCCGGGGTCATAATGGAGGGTGCCCATTTTACATGTTGACAGATTTTTAGCCAAAACTAGAAACTATTTGAAGCACATAAACACTTTGGACTTTTCTTTCAATGGATATACCCATGCATGCCTAGAAAAATCATCGATGAAAGTCACGAAGTAAAGATAGTTCCCAAAAGAGGGTGTCTGCATAAGACCACATGCATCACTGTGAACAAGCTGCAATTTTTGAGGAGCTCGAACTGAACCATCTTTTGGGAATGAGGAACACTGCGTTTTGCCCAAAATACAACCTTCACATACATGTTTACTCGATGCCTCAAGTTTTGGTAGAGAGGACACCATTTCAGATTTCTACAGGCATAGCAAACTAGAAAATTTGAGATGACCAAAGCCTGCATGCAAAAGCTTTGCATCTGACATAGCGTGAGAATCATGTACTACACATGCCAAATCATTCACAAATTCTTCATAGTCTATGATCTTATACAACCCATGACATAAATTGTGAGAAGCAATAATCACGTCACCATTTGATAGATCATGAACTGTACATCTATCATCAACAAATTTTACAACCAAGCCAATCTTGGCTAAAGCTAAAACTAATAACTGATTCTTCTTGATCCCTGGCATAAATAAAGCATCCAACAATGTAGAAGAACTACCATCAGCAGTAGTCAGAATGATCTTACCAACTCCCATGATAGGACAAGAGAAGTTGTTGGTGCATGTGGTAGTATTCCCTATAGGGGTAGGCTTGAGTGAAGTGAAGAAACTATGCTGTGAGATAATATGTTTGGTTGCCCCACTATCAAAGTACTAAACATCTGAGTCTACTACAGACATACATTGTTTAAGAGAAGATGGGTGAAAACTGCAAAGAGTAATAAACACCCATTCTTCATTCTGCAGTAGATTAGCAAACTCTGTTTTTGGTGTAGAGGCATGTGCAACAACCATTCCAGCCTCCTTTTTCTTTGCCTCTTTTGCAACTAGTTTTGGACAATTCTTTATGACATGATCATTTGCTTTAAAATAGTTGCAAAAAAATTTTTGCTTTTCTATTTTCTTGTCATCTCTATCATCCTTCTTTGATTGTGCATAATTAGTAGATTTCTGCTTACTAGTAGAAGAGCTCCATTTACCTTTGCCCTTCTCACTAACCAGGAAAGCTTGATCTACAACACACATAATGGACATGTTATGCTTAGATTGATCTTCCTGCAACAGAACAGAAACTAATGCTTCAAATGTTAAGGCATTTGGATTACCTTTCATCATCAAATGAAGCATAGAAGCAAAACTTTGATATGAATAGGGAAGACCATTCGAAATAGTCTATACAAGTGAACTCTTAGGCAAGGCTCCATCAATAGAAATCAACTGTTCCTTCAAATCTTTGATCTTTAAAAAACTATCCATGGAATCACTTTCATTTATGTGCTCACTCTCCAAGTATTTTCAAAGGCAAGCAACACGAGCCTCATTCCTTGCCTAGTATAAAGTGGTAAGTGTATCCCAAGCATCCTTAGTTGTCTTGCAAGAGCAAATGTGAGGAATAATGGTACATTTGATAGACAAGGCTATCAATGCATGTGCCTGTGCATCTCTGCCATCCCAACGAAGTTGCTCTATAGTAGGTGCAACAAGAACCGCAACATGAACAAGAACATGAAGAATATCATCATCTTCAATACCATCTGCATTACCTTCAACAATTGTGTTTGCAGATGTAATAGGATGTTTTTTAACACCCTACACAATATTCCATAGTCCTTTTGCAACCAATAAATGACGCATCATATAAGCCCACAATGGGTAATTGGTACCATCCAACTTATCCTCAACAACCAACATATGAAATACATCATTGATTTCAGCCATGGCCATTGACTAAAATACCCTGATATAGAAAATTGACTGTATCTCAAAAAGTTGAATAGAACTACCCTGTCGAGTTCTACTAAACCTCTAGTAGACTTTGAAATGCTTATATTGGCAAACCGAAACCTGTATATATCTTTAGCACAAAAAGACAAAAGAGCCTACACAAGTGCTACAATAGTGCATTCAGAAGCCAAAACGAGCTCAGGTCCCGATCTCAGCACCACAAAACGAAGCAGTTTTTATCTCCTAATCACCCCGAGTATGCTCACCAAATTTCGTGCGATTCTGAGAGTGTGATTGGAGGGGTGTCGACAACTCCCTAGATGAAGCGGCAACCTGCTCTGAAACAAATTGTTGGAGTTTGAGGTATGGGGAAGCAGGCGAACACCATAAGGAAGAAGAAGAAGCTTGGAGCACAATGCACAATACTGAATGTATTACCACCAAAATGTACAAAGATAAGTAACCCATTAGGGCAATAGGCGTATATACAAGCCAGGGGAAAAAACCTCCTAAAGAGGGAAAAAAGTGCCTCCACAATCCTAGTGTGTTTACAAACATCACTACCTAAATATATCAACAAAAACATCAAGAATTGGTAGGGGATTAAGTGCATCTTTTGTTACTTGAGTGGTATAGACTACTTGGAGTGTTTTATCCCAAGGGGGGATCATTATTGCTAGATTCATATGCTTTTTTTGACTCGGATTGGGCTAGTTGCTACGAAACTCATGTGTCCACCAGTGATTTTTGCTTGATGCTTGGTAGCTCATGCATATAGTGGTTGAGAAAGAAGAATCCCATTGTGGCCACTTCTAGTTGTGAGGCTAAGTATAGGGAAGCTTCATAATGACTGCTGAGTGCGTGTAGCTCAGATGCATCTTGGATGATGTGGGTACGTATTGCAATATTTTGCCACCACTATCTTCAATGATAGTTAAAGCACATTTCTAATTGCAAAAAAACCTATTTTCCATGCTCCCACAAAGCTCATTGAGGTGCATTATCATTATGTCAAGGAGAGGTTCTTTGCTCGGGAGATCAGTTTGGCATATGTGCCCACACAGGATAATGTTGCTGACTTTTTAACAAAGGCTTTGCCTAGGGAGAAGCTTGAATTTTTCTACAAAGCTTTTGGCTTACTTCCTTTTGTGGATTGATCTATTTCCACATAGCTAGGCACTTACTTATACATGGGTTCCAGCTTCTTGTTCACTACATCACTCCGAGGGGGGACTTTTTGATATATTTTAATAGTGATGTGTATGAACACACTTAGGAATGCTCCGGCACTCTTTTCCCTCTTTAGGAGGCTTTTTCCCCCTTGGCTTGTATATATGCCTATAACCATAACAAGTTGCTTATCTTTATACATTCACTTGGTAATTTATTCAGTTTTGTGTTGTGCTTCAAGCAAGAATGAAATGACGTACGTAAGTGATATCCACAGTAGCATGCATAGTGTGTATCACTTAGTATATTAAATATAATGAAAGTGAGAGGATGAATTTACAACCAAAACACAAGCTAACAACACTTGCAATTCTTTGTCAAGTCTATTCTTTGGACCCAAAAAACTGTATTAAAATTATGGTGGCTGCTCCCGACACAACTTACAACCCTCTGAAAAACCTATAAGGAGACTCATGAGCTAGAAATGCAAGAATAACATTGAATGTAGATTTCCGAGAAGATAGAATTGCAAGTGAGACTAGTGCTAATATTGATATTTGGAACAATATTTCCACCTATGTAGTAAAAAACATCCCAAAACTACAAAATCAGCTTCTAATTTTACCAAATTTTGCACCCAAAGAAACTCCCATACAATTGATGTAGAGAGCCCAAGGAGACTCTTTGAAGGCTTTGAAAAATGTTAACCTTAGGTATCTTCACTCCTATAATCATCAAGCAACTAAAGTGAGCCCTAGGGGGCACACTACTAGAATGGGCTACCACACATGAAGCACTAGTACTTTGTCTTCCTTGATTTGACATCCTTTCTCATGTGCAACCACTGATACCAATGGTGATTTCAGTGACTCTGATAACAAGTTATGTCAAGGTCTATGGCTTGGTTACTACCTTAGTCGTAAGCCTTGTAGGAAACCATCACATGCCACAAAGTTTCAAGAATTGATGGTGCTCGCCCCACTCACATAGATACAAAACCCTTTTGCTACCAACCACTTTGATACCAGTGAAGTGGTGCGATGGAGATTCACCACGCTGTTTTCCCTTTAAAAGAGATTCTTGAAGATGCCATTATATTATAGAACTGAGCTCTAGCCATCAAACATGCTACTCTACACAAACTTGCGTATATGAGTAGAAACTATATAGCACACTAAGACCTAAGGACATAGTTCCCAAATTTCACTATTATGATCAAGCGTACAATCACTGCCTAACTAGATTAGTATATCTCTTATTAATAAACATACACAAAAGTACCTCATCGCTATTTAACCTTTCACATGGACTCTAATGGTAATAGATAGGTCTACCAATTGACATCTTGAAGACAGACTACCCGTTGCCTACATTCATATACATGTATGTATGCAGATGTGTGTATGTATGTATATATGTACGTATGCGTATATCTAAATGTATGTATGTACAAGTATGTATGCATGCATGAGTGTGCGTATATATGTATGCATGCATGAGTGTACGTATATGTAGGGGATATGTGAAAGAGTTTCCAACTTAGGCGTAAGCTCAAACGAAACTAAATGAATTATTGACCTTGAATGAAAGGCACACAAACACATGTGTGTAGACATCCATCCGTTTCCGCTTCACTTAGACATTGTGTCTATAATAAATGTGAGATTGAATTTGTTTAGTTTTTCAAGGCAACAGAGTATGACTTTCGTAGTATCCATCACATTAACATTGTATGATTTTTCTTCTTTTTCCGTAAAGCCTCACCCAACAATTGAACCTTTCGGGATACTCTTTTGAAGGAAAAATACCCCTTGACTTTTGATTGAATAATGTCTTCAATCAATCTTTTGACCTGATTAATCGTGTGAAACCACTCATTACATAAACATCCCTCGCTCAAATGCAAATAAAAGCATTTCGAAAGCTAAACTTGTACTACGTTGACATAGTGTGTCGTTGAAATATTCTCAAGTTTTGTTTATGAGATTGATTTTGATTCCCATCCAAAGTAGCTTGATAATTTTTGGTTTAGTTGAATTGCAAGATGCTGATTTATGTGATAATTATTCCCATTGACAAAGGAAGAAAAAATTCAAGCATTATCTTTTATAAGAACTTTGATCCTTTTCATTATGAGATTTATAGATATTTTAATAATATTTGTGAAAATTTTCCGAAAAGCTACAACAGATTTAGAGGGTAATCAAGTCAAGGACCTTACTAAGAGTCAATATTCCTTAGGTAGAGCCTTTGATGTTTTGATGCAATTGCTGAATCAGCATAATCTTATGAAGAAAGAAATATGTGATGGTCATTTAGGGGAATACCAAAAATTTGAATTATATAATAACATGATTGAAAAGCATCACTGAAGATCTAGTTGCCAATGCTTTGGTTTTCTATGAGGAGGGAAAAATAGACTATTTCTAGTGACTCAAGATCGAATACACTCATACTATAGGAACAAATCAAGGAGATAAATTGGCCAATATAATGATAGATGTAGCTAGTAGATTATAGGAAGATCTTCTTTATCTGCCTAAAAACTGTTTCATGAACATCTTTGAATGAATCTTTGGAGGTCACGCAATCAGAATGCGCATAGTTTGGTGGTCGATTGTAGAATATTAATAAATCCCTCATATCCCTATATGTGATAAGGAGGAGGTTATGCTGATAAAGAGAGAAAAAAACTACATTACCATGTTTTGTCTCATTCTTGTTTGTTGACAAGTGTACGGAATCATAATTTTTCTGTTTAGAGCTTATGTTTACTGTCTGTATGTGTGTCTGGAGAGAGAGGGAGAGAGAGAGAGAGAGAGCTTGTGTTTACTGTCTGTATGTGCCTGTGTGTGTGTCGAGAGAGAGAGAGACTCATTGAGATTCTTAACCGCACTGAACAATGAGCTACCTTTAGTGGAGAATACATGTCCACTTTGTAGATTCGGAGAATAGGAGAGAGCACGCAACCTCGGTTCCACCACCTCCTTACATCGACGCTGAATGAATGAGAGCTCACTATATATACGTACAACACCCTCTCAGACCTCCACGCTGCGGAGTGGAGTTGGACTTGGAGAGAAGTTCTGTGGTGAAATATGTCGTGTCATCATCATCATCATGAATGTCCTGAATACGTGCAGCAGGAATGCTTCGAATGCGAGCGCGTGTATTCCTCCCGACCACCGACTTGCGAGTATGACTGCAGGGAACGTGCTTCGTATCATGAAGCAGGACGGAGTAGCTATCCTAGCGCGCATAACAGCAACTTCAAGCGGAATGAACGCTTGGGCGAGCTAGGAGCTTTGGCAAGTACTGCCTTTGCCATGGTAGGAATCCTTCTTCTCGGAGCGTTTTCTTTCTTGGGTTGGCGTTGCTAGCTCTTCCTTCTTCTTTATGTGCATGAAACTCATTCTGCCTTACCTTATTCTCTGTCTGTTAATCAGCCTCACCTTCTTCTCTGCGCATGAAACTGATTTGTTTCTTCGGTTTCTTGATCGCAGTACGAAGGACGTAAGGCGAAGGTGGATCCGGAGCATGCTCAGAAGCATCAACTTGAGGCAGGTGCTGGGGCGCTTGGGGCAGTCGCGTCAGCTGGATATGCCTACTACGAGCACCGCCAGAAGAACGCCCACAATGGTCAACGCTATGAGTGAAGCAAGAACTTGTGCTGTACTTATCAATAGCTATATATAACTGATACACAAGATACGACAATCCCGCAGACTGATTGTCGTCTCTCTTTCATGAATAAACTACTTATAATTATCTCCAGACTTTGATTTGATGAAAAGTCTCTCTCTGTCACACACACACACGTTGAAACGAATTTTAAGGCTACGCTTGTCAGACCAACATGGAGGTGCATGCAGTATCATACTATCTTGAAGACAAGCGTTTATGTATCTCGTCCTTTCATCTATCTAGCATTACGAGTGGTTGAAGTCGCCCACATGATTCTGGAGCTTTCTTGGATATCTCAGTTGATGTACTTATCTTGGATATCTCAGTTGATGTACTTATAGGTCAGAGTCTTTTGTCCTAATACTCTTTCCCTTATCTTCTTGTAATCCTGTCGTGAATCCTTCATGATCTCCGTTTGTTTGTGGAGGTTGGAGTGGCATATGAAAGGGTATCATCATGAAGCATCAAACAATGAATAGTATGCACGAAACAAGGAGGGCATTAATTTATAATGTATTTAGGTAGCAAAGGAAGGGAGGAATCATCCCTCTCTCTTAAAAAAACATTATAATCCTAGTGTCCGTGCAAAGATCTACTGTGATGTTGTATGCGCATGCTATCTACATGTATTCTCGTACACAAAAAAGTAGTCAAAACATTTGTTATCTTGGGCAGGGCAGCGAATTGCTCATCCTTTGTTTTATTGCGCTCCAAAATCGCCACCATCATCTGTTTTTTGTAATCGCCGTCGTCATTTGTTTTCTTGGGTGTCAAGTCGATCGTTTGTTTTATTGGGCCTAGAGAGGGGAATGCATAGGCACTGTAGGGACACAGGGTTAGTGGCAGGGGAATACTAGGGACCGAGACGGGGAGGAAAATGCTCATATAACGAGCTCAAGAAAAATGTGATGCTCATGTTGCTTACCTCCAAAAACAGTTGGAGAGTGAGCATATGAATGAAGGAGATTCTATGGATAGTTTTCAGTTGGAGAGTGAGCATATGAATGAAGGAGATTCTATGGATAGTTTTTTGACAAAGACCAATGATTTGAAGGAGTAGCTGATTTCTATTGATGAAGTATTGCTAGATAGATCACTTGCGTAGACTATTCTTAATCGTCTTCATTTGTTGCAAGAAGACCTCTCCAAGTAGAACAGGTCCGTTATGTGTGTTGTAGATGAAGCTTTCCTAGCTAGTTTGAATGGCAAAGATAAATTCAACTCATCTAATGGTAACAAAAATCTACTAATACTAATAGAGGTAGCGCATGGATTTATTTTCGGGTGACCGGATTTCTCCTTTCGGGTGATTCAATAAATGCATACTACTACTAATAGAGGTAGCGCATGGATTTATTTTCGGGTAGCAAACCAATGACTGGAATCTCGTTGACCTTATCGAACATTCGGTCACCCAATTTCACTGCACATGATAGTAATACCACCGGATCTCCGATGGCTTTATTGAAATTATTATTCATTTATATGCAAATAAATAAAATAAAAAATAAACTACAAAAGAATAACTATACGTATTGCAATCTCTATCACACAAAAAAGAAAAGAATATAAAGTTAAGTTTTTATATTTTAATACTATTCAATACCTTAGGATATCCCCCGAGCTTGGGACCTTGGCTATGGTTGACCCTTGTCCCACACACACATGGAATGGTCTCTGTCGACCAATTTCTGTCAGAAGGGTAATCATGTGAGTCGTAGATTGGAATAAATCATTAACATCACCCACCTTGTTCTCCATGTGTGTTCAATTTCTATCAATTCCCTTTTCCATAACTGGAAGAATATCTCTTTTATGTTTATCATGATAAACATATGTGAAAAGGAGGAGGTTATGCTGATACAGAGAGAAAAAAACTACATTACCATGTTTTGTCTCATTCTTGTTTGTTGACAAGTGTATGGAATCATAATTTTTCTGTTTAGAGCTTATGTTTACTCTGTATGTGTGTCTGGAGAGAGAGAGAGAGAGAGAGAGAGAGAGAGAGAGAGAGAGAGAGAGAGAGAGAGCTTGTGTTTACTGTCTGTATGTGTCTGTGTGTGACGTATCGAGAGAGAGAGAGACTCATTGAGATTATTAGCCGCACTGAACAATGAGCTAGCTTTAGTGGAGAATACATGTCCACTTTGTAGATTCGGAGAATAGGAGAGAGCACGCAACCTCGGTTCCACCACCTCCTTACATCGACGCTGAATGAATGAGAACTCACTATATATACGTACAACACCCTCTCAGACCTCCACGCTGCGGAGTGGAGTTGGACTTGGAGAGAAGTTCTGTGGTGAAATATGTCGTGTCATCATCATCATCATGAATGTCCTGAATACGCGCAGCAGGAATGCTTCGAATGCGAACGCGTGTATTCCTCCCGACCACCGACTTGCGAGTATGACTGCAGGGAACGTGCTTCGTATCATGAAGCAGGACGGAGTAGCTATCCTAGCGCGCATAACAGCAACTTCAAGCGGAATGAACGTTTGGGCGAGCTAGGAGCTTTGGCAAGTACTGCCTTTGCCATGGTAGGAATCCTTCTTCTCGGAGCGTTTTCTATCTTGGGTTGGCGTTGTTAGCTCTTCCTTCTTCTTTATGTGCATGAAACTCATTCAGCCTTACCTTGTTCTCTGTCTGTTAATCAGCCTCACCTTCTTCTCTGCGCATGAAGCTGATTTGTTTCTTCTGTTTCTTGATCGCAGTACGAAGGACGTAAGGTGAAGGTGGATCCGGAGCATGCTCAGAAGCATCAACTTAAGGCAGGTGCTGGGGTGCTTGGGGCAGTCGCGTCAGCTGGATATGCCTACTACGAGCACCGCCAGAAGAACGCCCACAATGGTCAACGCTATGAGTGAAGCAAGAACTTGTGCTGTACTTATCAATAGCTATATATAACTGATACACAAGATACGACAATCCCGCAGACTGATTGTCGTCTCTCTTTCATGAATAAACTACTTATAATTATCTCCACACTTTGATTTGATGAAAAATCTCTCTCTCTCTCACACACACACGTTAAAAACGAATTTTAAGGCTACGCTTGTCAGACCAACATGGAGGTGGATGCAGTATCATACTATCTTGAAGACAAGCGTTTATGTATCACGTCCTTTCATCTATCTAGCGTTACGAGTGGTTGAAGTCGCCCACATGATTCTGGAGCTTTCATGGATATCTCAGTTGATGTACTTATAGGTCAGAGTCTTTTGTCCTAATACTCTTTCCCTTATCTTCTTGTAATCCTGTCGTGAATCCTTCATGATCTCTGTTTGTTTGTGGAGGTTGGAGTGGCATATGAAAGGGTATCATCATGAAGCATCAAACAATGAATAGTATGCACGAGACAAGGAGGGCATTAGTTTATAATGTATTCAGGTAGCAAATTAAGGAAGGGAGGAATCATTCCTCTCTCTTAAAAAAAACATTATAATCCTAGTGTCCGTGCAAAAAACTACTGTGATGTTGTATGCGCATGCTGTGTACATGTATTCTCGTACACAAAAAAGTAGTCAAAACATTTGTTATCTTGGGCATCAAATTGCTCATCCTTTGTTTCATTGGGCTCCAAAATCGCCACCATCAACTGCTTTTTGTGTGTCAAATTGCCACCATCATTTGTTTTCTTGGGTGTCAAATCATTAATCGTTTGCTTTATTGGGCCTAGAGAGGGGAATGCCTAAGCACTGTAGGGACATAAGGTTAGTGGCGGAGGAATACTAGGGACTGAGAGGGGGAGGAAAATGCCCATATAAGGAGCTCAACAAAAATATGATGCTGATGTTGCTTACCTCCAAAAACAGTTGGAGAGTGAGCATATGAATGAAGGAGATTCTATGGATAGTTTTTTGACAAAGATCAATGATTTGAAGGAGTAGCTGATTTCTATTGATGAAGTATTGCTAGATAGATCACTTGTGTAGACTATTAATTAAACGTCTTCGTTTGTTGCAAGAAGACCTCTCCTAGTAGAACAGGTCCGTTATGTGTGTTATAGATGAAGCTTTCCTAGCTAGTTAGAATGGCAAAGGTAAATTCAACTCATCTAATGGTAAGCAAAAATCTACTAATGTTGTGTAGTTGAGGAAGGATGAAAAAGGTGAGAAGAAAAGAGAAAAGCAGAAATAGTTTTGCAAATATTGTAAGGGAAATGATCATGTCATAAAGAGTTGTGCAAAACTAGCTGCAAAATAGGCAAAGAAGAAAGAGGCTAGAATGGTTGTTGCAGAGGCTGTACACCTAAAACGAAGCCTGCTAATCTTGTTCAAAACGATGAATGGTCATTCACTACTATATGCAGATATGACCCATCTTCTCATGAGCAGTGTATGTTTCTAGTAGACTCAGATGTTTAGTCCTTTGTTAGTGGGGCAACCAAACATATTACCTCACAGCATAGTTTCTTCAATTCACTTGAGCCTGCCCCTACAAGGTGTAAGCATACAATTGAAGGAGATTCTATGGATAGATTTTTGACAAAGATCAAAGATTTGAAGGAGTAGTTGATTTTGATTGATGAAGTACTGCTAGATAGATCACTTGTGCAGACTATTCTTAACGGTCTTCAAGATTCATATTAGACTTTTGCTTCTACTCTTTGATTGATGATGAAAGGCAAAATAAATGCCTAAACATTTGAGGAGTTAGCCCCTATTTTGTTTTAGGAAGACCAATCTAGGTAGAACAGGTCCATTATGTGTGTTGTAGATGAAGCTTTCCTAGCTAGTTAGAATGGTAAAGGTAAATGCAGCTCATCTAATGGTAAGAAAAAATCTACTAATGTTATGTAGTTGAGGAAGGAAGAAAAAGTTGAGAAGAAAAGATAAAAAAAAAATAGTTTTGAAAATATTGTAAGGGAAATTATCATGTCATAAAGGGTTGTGCAAAACTGGCTACAAAATAGGCAAAGAAGAAAGAGGCTACAATGGTTATTTCAAAGGCCTCTACAACTAAAATGAAGCATGATAATCTTGTTCAAAATGAAGAATGGGCATTTACTACTATATGTAGGTATGACCCATCTTCTCATGAGCTGTATATGTCTCTAGTAGACTCAGATGTTTAGTACATTCATAGTGGGGCAACCAAACATATTACCTTGGAGCATAGTTTCTTCAGTTCACTTGAGGCTACTCTACAAGGTGTAAGGTCACATGCACTAAAAACTCCCCTTATCCAATGATTGGAGTTGATAAGATCATTATGACCAACATTACTTAAGATTGGCTTGGTTGTTAAATATATTGATGATAGATGTACGATTCATGCTCTTTGAAATGGATATATTATTATTTCTTTTGGCATTTTATGTCATGGGTTGTATAAACTCATAGGCTATGAAAAATTTGTGAATGATTGAACATGTGTAGTTTAAGATTCTCAGGCTATGTTTTGGCATTCAGGTTTTTGGTTATCTGCATTTCATTAGTTTGCTATGCCTATAGAAATTTGAAATGTCATCCTCTTTCCATAAACTTGAGGCACCTTGTAAACATGTCTATGAAGGCCTTATTTTGGGAAAGATGCAGCATTCATCCTTTCTAAAAGATGGTTCAGTTTGAGCTCCTTGTAAATTGTAGCTTGTTTATAGTGATGTATGTGGTCCTATGCAAGCCCCTTATCTACCTTTACTTCATGAATTTTATTGATGATTTCACTAGGCATGCATGTGTGTATCACTAAAAGCAAATTTTGAAGTGTTAATGTGCTTCAAACAGTTTCTGGTTATGGCTAAAAATCTATGAGCATGTAAATTGGGCACCCTCCATTTTGATCTAGGGGGGAAATACATGTCTTTAGATTTTCATGCATTTTTGGTTGAGTGTGGGATAAAACATCATTTTATGGTTTTGCATACACCTCAACAAAATGGATTTGCTAAAAAAAAGAACATGTCTCTCATGGACATGGCGAGGTGTATGGTTAAAAGTCAAGCCTTACCACATAGCTTCTGGCTTAATGCTATTATGTGTGCAACATATGTATTGAACATGTGTCCCACAAAAGCACTGTAATCAATCACTCCATATGAGGCTTGGCATGGTCACAAGTCATGTGCTCCTCATCTGCATGTCTTTGGTTGTGTGGAATATGCATTAGTACTTAAACGACAACATAAGAAATCGGATGATATGTAGTAAAATGTATATTTGTTGGGTATAGTTCTGAAATCAAAGGCTATCATCTGTATCATCCATAGGCTAAATGCAATTTGGTTAGCCATGATGTTTCTTTGGTCGAAGATATAGATTAGCCATTATTTTCATGTACCAAGGAGACTTCAATTATCTCTAGAGATGTGTATGACACTTTGCTCCATCTGTTTACAAGTGGAGAGTCAAGTTCTAGTCCAAATGAAGAAACTTCACAACCTTAAAAGTTTCACGCGATGATGTAGATGATGCCATTTCTAATACAAATTTACATGATGCACTTATTAATGAGAAGGTCTTTATAGAGGAGGAAAAAGCTATGCCTAAATGGATGGTGTAGACTTTGAGAGATAGCAAACTAGATGCAACTCTATCGTATTGTACTTCTTCAGGCTCTCATAGTGCTTCCTTTGCATCAAATTACTATGCAATGGTTGCCCATAGTCTTTGTGATGAGAACGAGCCTATTTCTTTTGATGAAGCACAAAACTCACAAAATTTGATGGATGTTCAAATTATGATGTTATTATGAAGAATGGTACCTAGTCTTTATGTGATTTTCCTCCATGAAAAAAGGCCATCGGTGCTCAATCGGCATACAAGCTGAAACATAAGCCTGCTAGAACAATTGATATGTATAAGGCCAGGCTTGTTGTAAAAGGTTATGATCAAGAGAGAGGCATTAATTTTGATGAGATGTTTTCACCCTCTTGCCGAATAATCACCGTTCATAGCATCTATGCACTTGTTCATCATGGTTGGAATGTACATTAGTTGGACATTAAAATTGTATTTTTGAATGGCGAATTACATGAAGAAGTGTATGTATTTCAGCCCCATGGTTCACTATAGAAAGGGCATGAGAACAAAGTTTGCAGATTAAAAAAGGAATTATATGGTTTGAAGCAAGGACCGTGTGCTTGGTATGAAATGATACATTCCTACTTGATTGTACATAGTTTTGAGAATAGTCCAACTGAGACACCTTATATGTTAAGCATGCAAATGATGTACTTCTGATCATTGTTGTGTATGTTGATGACATGCTACCCACTAGTCCTAATGAGAAGCATGTTGTTGAGATTAAGGATGATTTGGATGCCTCTTTTGAGATGTAAAATTTTGGCCATTTTGCATCATAATTTTGGCATTGAGTTTATGCAAGGTAATGAAGGAATATCTTTCTGTCAAACAAAATTTATTGACACATTATTGCAACATTTTGGACATGAAGATTGCAAAGCTATTGCGACACCTATGCGAAGAGGTTTACTGTTGTGTTTTCATGATGTTGGAGATGCATTCGATGTTATTCTCTATCAGCAAGCTATTGGATGCATGATTTACTTATGCATAACTCATTGATATTCAATTTTTTGTCTCTCAGATGAGCGAATTGCTGGAGTTTGAGGTCTGCAAAAGCATGTGAACAATAACTCATTAGGGAAATAGGAATATATACAAGCCGGGGGAAAAAACCTCCTAAAGAGGGAAAAAAGTGCCTTGGTGGTCCTAGTGTGTTGACACACATTATGACCTAAATATATCAACGAATGCCGCCTTGGAGTGATGCGATGAACAAGGAGCTGGCACTCATGTATAAGGAAGTGCCAAGCTATGTGGAATCAATCCACAAAACAAAGTAAGCCCAAAGCTTTGCGGAAAGCTTCAAACTTCTCCCTAGGCAGAGACTTCGTGAAAATGTCTGCAATGTTCTTGTGTGTGGGCACATATGCCAAGCTGATCTCTCCAACAGAGGACCTCTCCCTGACATAATGATAATGCAACTCAATGTGCTTAGTGTGAGCATGGAACACAGGGTTCTTCGCAACTGCCAATGCGCTCTGACTATGAGTGAAATGGTGGTGATAGAAGATTAACCAACACCCACATTAGCCATAAGGCATCTAAGCCACACACACTCAAGAGTCACTATGAAAGCTGCTCTATACTCAACCTCACAACTAGAAGTGGCCATAGTAGGCTGCTTGTTGCTCAATCAAGATATGCATAAGCTACCAAGCATGAAGCAAAAACCACTGGTGGACACACAAATGTCATAACAACCACCCATTTAGAGTAGAAACAATCATGTAAATCTGGTGGTAGTGATTCCCCCTTGGGATAAAACAATCCAAGTAGTTGGGTACCACGCAAGTAGCAAAAGATGTGCTCAACTACCTACCAATGCTTGACACCTAGGCGATGCATAAGCCTGCTCATCTGTGAGACATCAAACTGAATATTTGGCCAAGTAATGCGTAAGTAAATCAAGCATCCAACAACTTGTTGATAGAGAACAACATCAAATGCATCTCCAACATCATGAAGACTCAATCGTAAACCTGTCTCCATAGGAGTGGCAATAGGTTTACAATCTTCAAGGAAAAAATGCTACAATAGTGTGTCCATATATTTTGTTTGACACAAAGTTATTCCACCATCAGCTTGCATAAAATGGATGCACAAATAATGATGCAAATGCCCCAAATCAGACATCTCAAATGAGGCATACAGATAAGCCTTAAAATCAGCAATATGCTTCTCACGAGGACCAATGAGGAGCATATCATCAACATACACAACAATGATCAGAAGCACATCATTAGCATGCTTAACATATAAGGTGATTTCAGTTGGACTATTGTCAAAACCATGTGCAATCAAATAGGCATGTATCTATGAAACGATCAAGTGATAATTCAGTAGACAAAATGAATGGCTTCCATTGTCATCACCTGTCAAACCTGTTCACCCATAACAGAGCAATTTGATGCAAAAGGGCACTATGAGAGCTTGAATTGTACGATATGACAGAGGTGCATCTAATTTGCTATCACTCAAAGTCTACACTAGCCATTTTGGCATAGTTTTTGCCTCCTTAGTATGAATTCTCTCATGAACATGTGCATCATGAAAATCTGCATAAAAAATGGAATGATCTGCATCATTACATGAAACCTATAAAGGCTGAGAAGTTGCCTCATTAGGACTAGCACTAGAATGTCCACCTATAATAAAAAGAGACAACAAAGTATCATACATGTCTTTGGAGCTAACAGATGTCTCCTTAGTACATGAAAGTAGTGGCTGAATAGCATCTTCCACAAAAACAATATCATGGCTAACCGAAATGCATTTAGTATGTGGATGATACAAATGGTAGCCTTTGCTTTTAGAACTATACCCAACCAAAATACATTTCACAGCTTTATCATCCAATTTCCTATGTTGTTGTTCAAGCACTAATGCATATGCCAGACAACCAAAAACACGCAGGTGAGCAACAGATGGCTTGTGACCATGCTAAGCCTCATATGGAGTGATAGAATACAATGATTTAGTGGGACACCTGTTAAGTACATATGTTGCACACATGAAAACCTCAAGCTAGAAATTATGTGGTAAAGCGTGACTCTTGACCATAGACCTCGCCATCTCCATGAGTGACCTGCTCTTTCATTTAACAACTCCATTTTGTTGAGGTGTATATGACACTGTACACTGATGTTTTATCCCACGTTCAACCAGCTGAAATGCATTAAAGTTAGAAGACATATATTACCCCCGGGGTCATAATGGAGGGTGCCCATTTTACATGTTGACAGATTTTTAGCCAAAACCAGAAACTATTTGAAGCACATAAACACTTTGGACTTTTCTTTCAATGGATATACCCATGCATGCCTAGAAAAATCATCGATGAAAGTCACGAAGTAAAGATAGTTCCCAAAAGAGGGTGTCTGCATAAGACCACATGCATCACTGTGAACAAGCTGCAATTTTTGAGGAGCTCGAACTGAACCATCTTTTGGGAATGAGGAACACTGCGTTTTGCCCAAAATACAACCTTCACATACATGTTTACTCGATGCCTCAAGTTTTGGTAGAGAGGACACCATTTCAGATTTCTACAGGCATAGCAAACTAGAAAATTTGAGATGACCAAAGCGTGCATGCAAAAGCTTTGCATCTGACATAGCGTGAGAATCATGTACTACACATGCCAAATCATTCACAAATTCTTCATAGTCTATGATCTTATACAACCCATGACATAAATTGTGAGAAGCAATAATCACGTCACCATTTGATAGATCATGAAATGTACATCTATCATCAACAAATTTTACAACCAAGCCAATCTTGGCTAAAGCTAAAACTAATAACTGATTCTTCTTGATCCCTGGCATAAATAAAGCATCCAACAATGTAGAAGAACTACCATCAGCAGTAGTCAGAATGATCTTACCAACTCCCATGATAGGACAAGAGAAGTTGTTGGTGCATGTGGTAGTATTCCCTATAGGGGTAGGCTTGAGTGAAGTGAAGAAACTATGCTGTGAGATAATATGTTTGGTTGCCCCACTATCAAAGTACTAAACATCTGAGTCTACTACAGACATACATTGTTTAAGAGAAGATGGGTGAAAACTGCAAAGAGTAATAAACACCCATTCTTCATTCTGCAGTAGATTAGCAAACTCTGTTTTTGGTGTAGAGGCATGTGCAACAACCATTCCAGCCTCCTTTTTCTTTGCCTCTTTTGCAACTAGTTTTGGACAATTCTTTATGACATGATCATTTGCTTTAAAATAGTTGCAAAAAAATTTTTGCTTTTCTATTTTCTTGTCATCTCTATCATCCTTCTTTGATTGTGCATAATTAGTAGATTTCTGCTTACTAGTAGAAGAGCTCCATTTACCTTTGCCCTTCTCACTAACCAGGAAAGCTTGATCTACAACACACATAATGGACATGTTATGCTTAGATTGATCTTCCTGCAACAGAACAGAAACTAATGCTTCAAATGTTAAGGCATTTGGATTACCTTTCATTATCAAATGAAGCATAGAAGCAGAACTTTGATATGAATAGGGAAGACCATTCAAAATAGTCTATACAAGTGAACTCTTAGGCAAGGCTCCATCAATAGAAATCAACTGTTCCTTCAAATCTTTGATCTTTAAAAAACTATCCATGGAATCACTTTCATTTATGTGCTCACTCTCCAAGTATTTTCAAAGGCAAGCAACACGAGCCTCATTCCTTGCCTAGTATAAAGTGGTAAGTGTATCCCAAGCATCCTCAGTTGTCTTGCAAGAGCAAATGTGAGGAATAATGGTACATTTGACAGACAAGGCTATCAATGCATGTGCCTGTGAATCTCTGCCATCCCAACGAAGTTGCTCTATAGTAGGTGCAACAAGAACCGCAACATGAACAAGAACATGAAGAATATCATCATCTTCAATACCATCTGCATTACCTTCAACAATTGTGTTTGCAGATGTAATAGGATGTTTTTTAACACCCTACACAATATTCCATAGTCCTTTTGCAACCAATAAATGACGCATCATATAAGCCCACAATGGGTAATTGGTACCATCCAACTTATCCTCAACAACCAACATATGAAATACATCATTGATTTCAGCCATGGCCATTGACTAAAATACCCTGATATAGAAAATTGACTGTATCTCAAAAAGTTGAATAGAACTACCCTGTCGAGTTCTACTAAACCTCTAGTAGACTTTGAAATGCTTATATTGGCAAACCGAAACCTGTATATATCTTTAGCACAAAAAGACAAAAGAGCCTACACAAGTGCTACAATAGTGCATTCAGAAGCCAAAACGAGCTCAGGTCCCGATCTCAGCACCACAAAACGAAGCAGTTTTTATCTCCTAATCACCCCGAGTATGCTCACCAAATTTCGTGCGATTCTGAGAGTGTGATCGGAGGGGTGTCGACGACTCCCTAGATGAAGCGGCAACCTGCTCTGAAACAAATTGTTGGAGTTTGAGGTATGGGGAAGCAGGCGAACACCATAAGGAAGAAGAAGAAGCTTGGAGCACAATGCACAATACTGAATGTATTACCACCAAAATGTACAAAGATAAGTAACCCATTAGGGCAATAGGCGTATATACAAGCCAGGGGAAAAAACCTCCTAAAGAGGGAAAAAAGTGCCTCCACAATCCTAGTGTGTTTACAAACATCACTACCTAAATATATCAACAAAAACATCAAGAATTGGTAGGGGATTAAGTGCATCTTTTGTTACTTGAGTGGTATAGACTACTTGGAGTGTTTTATCCCAAGGGGGGATCATTATTGCTAGATTCATATGCTTTTTTTGACTCGGATTGGGCTAGTTGCTACGAAACTCATGTGTCCACCAGTGATTTTTGCTTGATGCTTGGTAGCTCATGCATATCGTGGTTGAGAAAGAAGAATCCCATTGTGGCCACTTCTAGTTGTGAGGCTAAGTATAGGGAAGCTTCATATTGACTGCTGAGTGCGTGTAGCTCAGATGCATCTTGGATGATGTGGGTACGTATTGCAATATTTTGCCACCACTATCTTCAATGATAGTTAAAGCACATTTCTAATTGCAAAAAAACCTATTTTCCATGCTCCCACAAAGCTCATTGAGGTGCATTATCATTATGTGAAGGAGAGGTTCTTTGCTCGGGAGATCAGTTTGGCATATGTGCCCACACAGGATAATGTTGCTGACTTTTTAACAAAGGCTTTGCCTAGGGAGAAGCTTGAATTTTTCTACAAAGCTTTTGGCTTACTTCCTTTTGTGGATTGATCTATTTCCACATAGCTAGGCACTTACTTATACATGGGTTCCAGCTTCTTGTTCACTACATCACTCCGAGGGGGGACTTTTTGATATATTTTAATAGTGATGTGTATGAACACACTTAGGAATGCTCCGGCACTCTTTTCCCTCTTTAGGAGGCTTTTTCCCCCTTGGCTTGTATATATGCCTATAACCATAACAAGTTGCTTATCTTTATACATTCACTTGGTAATTTATTCAGTTTTGTGTTGTGCTTCAAGCAAGAATGAAATGACGTACGTAAGTGATATCCACAGTAGCATGCATAGTGTGTATCACTTAGTATATTAAATATAATGAAAGTGAGAGGATGAATTTACAACCAAAACACAAGCTAACAACACTTGCAATTCTTTGTCAAGTCTATTATTTGGACCCAAAAAACTGTATTAAAATTATGGTGGCTGCTCCCGACACAACTTAGAACCCTCTGAAAAACCTATAAGGAGACTCATGAGCTAGAAATGCAAGAATAACATTGAATGTAGATTTCCGAGAAGATAGAATTGCAAGTGAGACTAGTGCTAATATTGATATTTGGAACAATATTTCCACCTATGTAGTAAAAAACATCCCAAAACTACAAAATCAGCTTCTAATTTTACCAAATTTTGCACCCAAAGAAACTCCCATACAATTGATGTAGAGAGCCCAAGGAGAATCTTTGAAGGCTTTGAAAAATGTTAACCTTAGGTATCTTCACTCCTATAATCATCAAGCAACTAAAGTGAGCCCTAGGGGGCACACTACTAGAATGGGCTACCACACATGAAGCACTAGTACTTTGTCTTCCTTGATTTGACATCCTTTCTCATGTGCAACCAATGATACCAATGGTGATTTCAGTGACTCTGATAACAAGCTATGTCAAGGTCTATGGCTTGGTTACTACCTTAGTCGTAAGCCTTGTAGGAAACCATCACATGCCACAAAGTTTCAAGAATTGATGGTGCTCGCCCCACTCACATAGATACAAAACCCTTTTGCTACCAACCACTTTGATACCAGTGAAGTGGTGCGATGGAGATTCACCACGCTGTTTTCCCTTTAAAAGAGATTCTTGAAGATGCCATTATATTATAGAACTGAGCTCTAGCCATCAAACATGCTACTCTACACAAACTTGCGTATATGAGTAGAAACTATATAGCACACTAAGACCTAAGGACATAGTTCCCAAATTTCACTATTATGATCAAGCGTACAATCACTGCCTAACTAGATTAGTATATCTCTTATTAATAAACATACACAAAAGTACCTCATCGCTATTTAACCTTTCACATGGACTCTAATGGTAATAGATAGGTCTACCAATTGACATCTTGAAGACAGACTACCCGTTGCCTACATTCATATACATGTATGTATGCAGATGTGTGTATGTATGTATATATGTACGTATGCGTATATCTAAATGTATGTATGTACAAGTATGTATGCATGCATGAGTGTGCGTATATATGTATGCATGCATGAGTGTACGTATATGTAGGGGATATGTGAAAGAGTTTCCAACTTAGGCGTAAGCTCAAACGAAACTAAATGAATTATTGACCTTGAATGAAAGGCACACAAACACATGTGTGTAGACATCCATCCGTTTCCGCTTCACTTAGACATTGTGTCTATAATAAATGTGAGATTGAATTTGTTTAGTTTTTCAAGGCAACAGAGTATGACTTTCGTAGTATCCATCACATTAACATTGTATGATTTTTCTTCTTTTTCCGTAAAGCCTCACCCAACAATTGAACCTTTCGGGATACTCTTTTGAAGGAAAAATACCCCTTGACTTTTGATTGAATAATGTCTTCAATCAATCTTTTGACCTGATTAATCGTGTGAAACCACTCATTACATAAACATCCCTCGCTCAAATGCAAATAAAAGCATTTCGAAAGCTAAACTTGTACTACGTTGACATAGTGTGTCGTTGAAATATTATCAAGTTTTGTTTATGAGATTGATTTTGATTCCCATCCAAAGTAGCTTGATAATTTTTGGTTTAGTTGAATTGCAAGATGCTGATTTATGTGATAATTATTCCCATTGACAAAGGAAGAAAAAATTCAAGCATTATCTTTTATAAGAACTTTGATCCTTTTCATTATGAGATTTATAGATATTTTAATAATATTTGTGAAAATTTTCCGAAAAGCTACAACAGATTTAGAGGGTAATCAAGTCAAGGACCTTACTAAGAGTCAATATTCCTTAGGTAGAGCCTTTGATGTTTTGATGCAATTGCTGAATCAGCATAATCTTATGAAGAAAGAAATATGTGATGGTCATTTAGGGGAATACCAAAAATTTGAATTATATAATAACATGATTGAAAAGCATCACTGAAGATCTAGTTGCCAATGCTTTGGTTTTCTATGAGGAGGGAAAAATAGACTATTTCTAGTGACTCAAGATCGAATACACTCATACTATAGGAACAAATCAAGGAGATAAATTGGCCAATATAATGATAGATGTAGCTAGTAGATTATAGGAAGATCTTCTTTATCTGCCTAAAAACTGTTTCATGAACATCTTTGAATGAATCTTTGGAGGTCACGCAATCAGAATGCGCATAGTTTGGTGGTCGATTGTAGAATATTAATAAATCCCTCATATCCCTATATGTGATAAGGAGGAGGTTATGCTGATAAAGAGAGAAAAAAACTACATTACCATGTTTTGTCTCATTCTTGTTTGTTGACAAGTGTACGGAATCATAATTTTTCTGTTTAGAGCTTATGTTTACTGTCTGTATGTGTGTCTGGAGAGAGAGGGAGAGAGAGAGAGAGAGAGCTTGTGTTTACTGTCTGTATGTGCCTGTGTGTGTGTCGAGAGAGAGAGAGACTCATTGAGATTCTTAACCGCACTGAACAATGAGCTACCTTTAGTGGAGAATACATGTCCACTTTGTAGATTCGGAGAATAGGAGAGAGCACGCAACCTCGGTTCCACCACCTCCTTACATCGACGCTGAATGAATGAGAGCTCACTATATATACGAACAACACCCTCTCAGACCTCCACGCTGCGGAGTGGAGTTGGACTTGGAGAGAAGTTCTGTGGTGAAATATGTCGTGTCATCATCATCATCATGAATGTCCTGAATACGTGCAGCAGGAATGCTTCGAATGCGAGCGCGTGTATTCCTCCCGACCACCGACTTGCGAGTATGACTGCAGGGAACGTGCTTCGTATCATGAAGCAGGACGGAGTAGCTATCCTAGCGCGCATAACAGCAACTTCAAGCGGAATAATCGCTTGGGCGAGCTAGGAGCTTTGGCAAGTACTGCCTTTGCCATGGTAGGAATCCTTCTTCTCGGAGCGTTTTCTTTCTTGGGTTGGCGTTGCTAGCTCTTCCTTCTTCTTTATGTGCATGAAACTCATTCTGCCTTACCTTATTCTCTGTCTGTTAATCAGCCTCACCTTCTTCTCTGCGCATGAAACTGATTTGTTTCTTCGGTTTCTTGATCGCAGTACGAAGGACGTAAGGCGAAGGTGGATCCGGAGCATGCTCACAAGCATCAACTTGAGGCAGGTGCTGGGGCGCTTGGGGCAGTCGCGTCAGCTGGATATGCCTACTACGAGCACCGCCAGAAGAACGCCCACAATGGTCAACGCTATGAGTGAAGCAAGAACTTGTGCTGTACTTATCAATAGCTATATATAACTGATACACAAGATACGACAATCCCGCAGACTGATTGTCGTCTCTCTTTCATGAATAAACTACTTATAATTATCTCCAGACTTTGATTTGATGAAAAGTCTCTCTCTGTCACACACACACACGTTGAAACGAATTTTAAGGCTACGCTTGTCAGACCAACATGGAGGTGCATGCAGTATCATACTATCTTGAAGACAAGCGTTTATGTATCTCGTCCTTTCATCTATCTAGCATTACGAGTGGTTGAAGTCGCCCACATGATTCTGGAGCTTTCTTGGATATCTCAGTTGATGTACTTATAGGTCAGAGTCTTTTGTCCTAATACTCTTTCCCTTATCTTCTTGTAATCCTGTCGTGAATCCTTCATGATCTCCGTTTGTTTGTGGAGGTTGGAGTGGCATATGAAAGGGTATCATCATGAAGCATCAAACAATGAATAGTATGCACGAGACAAGGAGGGCATTAATTTATAATGTATTTAGGTAGCAAAGGAAGGGAGGAATCATCCCTCTCTCTTAAAAACACATTATAATCCTAGTGTCCGTGCAAAGATCTACTGTGATGTTGTATGCGCATGCTATCTACATGTATTCTCGTACACAAAAAAGTAGTCAAAACATTTGTTATCTTGGGCAGGGCAGCGAATTGCTCATCCTTTGTTTTATTGCGCTCCAAAATCGCCACCATCATCTGTTTTTTGTAATCGCCGTCGTCATTTGTTTTCTTGGGTGTCAAATCGTCAATCGTTTGTTTTATTGGGCCTAGAGAGGGGAATGCATAGGCACTGTAGGGACACAGGGTTAGTGGCAGGGGAATACTAGGGACCGAGACGGGGAGGAAAATGCTCATATAAGGAGCTCAAGAAAAATGTGATGCTCATGTTGCTTACCTCCAAAAACAGTTGGAGAGTGAGCATATGAATGAAGGAGATTCTATGGATAGTTTTCAGTTGGAGAGTGAGCATATGAATGAAGGAGATTCTATGGATAGTTTTTTGACAAAGATCAATGATTTGAAGGAGTAGCTGATTTCTATTGATGAAGTATGCTAGATTGCTAGATAGATCACTTGCGTAGATTATTCTTAATCGTCTTCATTTGTTGCAAGAAGACCTCTCCAAGTAGAACAGGTCCGTTATGTGTGTTGTAGATGAAGCTTTCCTAGCTAGTTTGAATGGCAAAGATAAATTCAACTCATCTAATGGTAACAAAAATCTACTAATACTAATAGAGGTAGCGCATGGATTTATTTTCGGGTGACCAGATTTCTCCTTTCGGGTGATTCAATAAATGCATACTACTACTAATAGAGGTAGCGCATGGATTTATTTTCGGGTAGCAAACCAATGACTGTTATCTCGTTGACCTTATCGAACATTCGGTCACCCAATTTCACTGCACATGATAGTAATACCACCGGATCTCCGATGGCTTTATTGAAATTATTATTCATTTATATGCAAATAAATAAAATAAAAAATAAACTACAAAAGAATAACTATACGTATTGCAATCTCTATCACACAAAAAAGAAAAGAATATAAAGTTAAGTTTTTATATTTTAATACTATTGAATACCTTAGGATATCCCCCGAGCTTGGGACCTTGGCTATGGTTGACCCTTGTCCCACACACACATGGAATGGTCTCTGTCGACCAATTTCTGTCAGAAGGGTAATCATGTGAGTCGTAGATTGGAATAAATCATTAACATCACCCACCTTGTTCTCCATGTGTGTTCAATTTCTATCAATTCCCTTTTCCATAACTGGAAGAATATCTCTTTTATGTTTATCATGATAAACATATGTGAAAAGGAGGAGGTTATGCTGATACAGAGAGAAAAAAACTACATTACCATGTTTTGTCTCATTCTTGTTTGTTGACAAGTGTATGGAATCATAATTTTTCTGTTTAGAGCTTATGTTTACTCTGTATGTGTGTCTGGGAGAGAGAGAGAGAGAGAGAGAGAGAGGAGAGAGAGAGAGAGAGAGAGAGAGAGAGAGAGAGAGAGAGAGAGAGAGAGAGAGAGCTTGTGTTTACTGTCTCTATGTGTCTGTGTGTGACGTATCGAGAGAGAGAGAGACTCATTGAGATTATTAGCCGCACTGAACAATGAGCTAGCTTTAGTGGAGAATACATGTCCACTTTGTAGATTCGGAGAATAGGAGAGAGCACGCAACCTCGGTTCCACCACCTCCTTACATCGACGCTGAATGAATGAGAACTCACTATATATACGTACAACACCCTCTCAGACCTCCACGCTGCGGAGTGGAGTTGGACTTGGAGAGAAGTTCTGTGGTGAAATATGTCGTGTCATCATCATCATCATGAATGTACTGAATACGTGCAGCAGGAATGCTTCGAATGCGAGCGCGTGTATTCCTCCCGACCACCGACTTGCGAGTATGACTGCAGGGAACGTTCTTCGTATCATGAAGCAGGACGGAGTAGCTATCCTAGCGCGCATAATAGCAACTTCAAGCGGAATGAACGCTTGGGCGAGCTAGGAGCTATGGCAAGTACTGCCTTTGCCATGGTAGGAATCCTTCTTCTCGGAGCGTTTTCTATCTTGGGTTGGCGTTGTTAGCTCTTCCTTCTTCTTTATGTGCATGAAACTCATTCAGCCTTACCTTGTTCTCTGTCTGTTAATCAGCCTCACCTTCTTCTCTGCGCATGAAACTGATTTGTTTCTTCTGTTTCTTGATCGAAGTACGAAGGACGTAAGGCGAAGGTGGATCAGGAGCATGCTCAGAAGCATCAACTTGAGGCAGGTGCTGGGGCGCTTTGGGCAGTCGCGTCAGCTGGATATGCCTACTACGAGCACCGCCAGAAGAACGCCCACAATGGTCAACGCTATGAGTGAAGCAAGAACTTGTGCTGTACTTATCAATAGCTATATATAACTGATACACAAGATACGACAATCCCGCAGACTGATTGTCGTCTCTCTTTCATGAATAAACTACTTATAATTATCTCCACACTTTGATTTGATGAAAAGTCTCTCTCTGTCACACACACACACACGTTGAAACGAATTTTAAGGCTACGCTTGTCAGCCCAACATGGAGGTGGATGCAGTATCATACTATCTTGAAGACAAGCGTTTATGTATCTCGTCCTTTCATCTATGTAGCGTTACGAGTGGTTGAAGTCTCCCACATGATTCTGGAGCTTTCATGGATATCTCAGTTGATGTACTTATAGGTCAGAGTCTTTTGTCCTAATACTCTTTCCCTTATCTTCTTGTAATCCTGTCGTGAATCCTTCATGATCTCTGTTTGTTTATGGAGGTTGGAGTGGCATATGAAAGGGTATCATCATGAAGCATCAAACAATAAATAGTATGCACGAGACAAGGACGGCATTAGTTTATAATGTATTCAGGTAGCAAATTAAGGAAGGGAGGAATCATCCCTCTCTCTTAAAAAAAACATTATAATCCTAGTGTCCGTGCAAAGATCTACTGTGATGTTGTATGCGCATGCTGTGCACATGTATTCTCGTACACAAAAAAGTAATCAAAACATTTGTTATCTTGGGCATCAAATTGCTCATCGTTTGTCTTATTGGGCTGCAAAATCGTCACCATCATCTGCTTTATGTGTGTCAAATCGCCACCATCATTTGTTTTCTTGGGTGTCAAATCGTCAATCGTTTGTTTTATTGGGCCTAGAGAGGGGAATGCCTAAGCACTGTAGGGACACAGGGCTAGTGGCGGAGGAATACTAGGGACCGAGAGGGGGAGGAAAATGCCCATATAAGGAGCTCAACAAAAATGTGATGCTCATGTTGCTTACCTCCAAAAAGAGTTGGAGAGTGAGCATATGAATGAAGGAGATTCTATGGATAGTTTTTTGACAAAGATCAATGATTTGAAGGAGTAGCTGATTTCTATTGATGAAGTATTGCTAGATACATCACTAGACTATTCTTAATCGTCTTCGTTTGTTGCAAGAAGACCTCTCCTAGTAGAATAGGTCCGTTATGTTTGTTATAGATGAAGCTTTCCTAGCTAGTTAGAATGGCAAAGGTAAATTTAACTCATCTTATGGTAAGCAAAAATCTACTAATGTTGTGTAGTTGAGGAAGGAAGAAAAAGGTGAGAAGAAAAGAGAAAAAACAGAAATAGTTTTGCAAATATTGTAAGGGAAATGATCATGTCATAAAGAGTTGTGCGAAAATAGCTGCAAACATATTACCTCATAGCATAGTTTCTTCAATTCACTTGAGCCTGCCCCTACAAGGTGTACTTTCACATGCACTAAAAACTCCTCTCATCCTATCATGGGAGTTGATAAGATCATTATGAATGCTATTGATGGTAGTTCTTTTACATTGTAATATGCTTTGTATGTACTAGGGATCAAGAAAAAATGTTTGTCAATTTCAACACTACTTAACATTGGCTTGGTTGTCAAATTTATTGATGTCAGATGTACAATTCATGATCTCTCAAATGGATATGTTATTATTGCTTTTGGCAATTTATGTCATGGGTTGTATAAGGACATAGACTATGCAAAATTTTATGAATGATTAAACATGTGTAGTTTAAGTTCTCAAGCTATGTCAGATGCAAAGCTTTGGCATTCAGGTTTTGGTCATTTGCATTTCATTAGTTTGATATGCCTATACAAATTTGAAATGGCATCCTTTTTCTATAAACTTGAGGCACCTTGTAAACATGTCTCTGAAGGCCTTAGTTTGGGAAAGATGCAACATTCATCCTTTCTAAGAGATGGCTCAGTTCGAGCTCCTTGTAAATTGCAGCTTGTTTACAGTGATGTATGTCATCCTATGCAAACACCTTATTTTGGGAAGTACCTTTACTTCATGAATTTTATTAATGATTTCTCTAGGCATGCATGTGTATATCACTGAAAGCAAATTTTGAAGTGTTTATGTGCTTCAAACATTTTCTGGTTATGGCTAAAAATATGTGAGCATGTAAATTGAGCAACCCTCCATTTTGATCGAGGGGGAAAATACATGTCTTGAGTGTGGGATAAGACATCATTTTAATAGTTTTTAATACACCTCAACAAAATGGATTTGCTAAGAGAAAGAACATGTCTCTCATGGAGATGGTGAGGTGTATCCTCAAAAGTGAAGCCTTACCACATAACTTCTAGCTTAAGGCTTTTGTGTGTGCAACATATGTATTTAACATGTGGCCTATCAAAGCACTACAATCTATCACTCCATATGAGGCTTGGCATGGTCACAAGCCATATGTTGCTCATCTGCATGTCTTTGGTTGTCCGGCATATGCATTAGTGCTGGGATAATAAGCACTAAAATGTATATTTGTTGGGTATAGTTTTGAAATCAAAGGCTATCATCTGTATCATACATAGGCTAAATGCAATTTGGTTAGCCATGATGTTTCTTTGGTAGAAGAGATAATTTATCCATTACTTTCATGTACCAAGGAGACTTCAATTATCTTGAGAGATATGCATGACACTTTGTTTCCTCTTTTTACAAGTGGAGAGTCAAGTTCTAGTCCAAATGAAGAAATTTTGCATCCTTTATAGGTTCACATGATGATGATGTATTTCATTCCATTTCAAATATAAATTTACATGATGCATTTATTGATGAGAAGGTTGTTTTAGAGGAGGAAAAAAGCTATGCCTAAATGGATGGTGCAGACTTTGAGAGGTAGCAAACTAGATGCACCTCTATCATATTATACTTGTTCAGGCCCTCATGGTGCTTCCTTTGCATCAAATTGCTATGCAATGTCTGCCTATAGTCTTTGTGATGAGAACAAGCCTATTTATTTTGATGAAGCACAAAATTCAAAAAATTGGATGGTTGCTATGCCATCAGATTATGATGCTATTATGAAGAATAGTAACTCGTCTTTATGAGATTTGCCTCCATGCAAAAAGTTCATTGGTGGTCAATCGGTATACAAGCTGAAACATAAGCCTAATGGAATAATTGGTACGTATAAGGCTAGGTTTGTTGTAAAAGGTTATGCTCAAGGGAGAGGCATTGATTTTGATGAGACATTTTCACCCTCTTGCTGAATGACCACTATTCGTAGCATATGTGCACTTGTAGTTCATCATTGTTGGAATGTACATTAGTTTTAAATTAAAAGTACATTTTTGAATGGTGAATTACATGAAGAAGTGTATGTATTTGAGCCCCATCGTTCACTACTGAAAGGGCATGAGAAAAAAGTTTGCAGGTTAAAAAAGGAGTTATATGGTTTGAAGCAAGGACCATGTGCTTGGTATGAAATAATACATTCGTACTTGATTCAACATAGTTTTGAGAATAGTTCAACTGAGACACCTTATACGTTAAGCATGCAAATGATGTACTTTTGATTATTCTTATGTATGTTGATGACATGCTGCTCACTAGTTCTAATGAGGAGCATGTTTTTTAGATTAAGGATGATTTGAATGCCTCTTTTGAGATGTCAAATATGGTCCATTTGCACCATGATCTTGGCGTTGATTTTATGCAAGGTAATGGAGGAATAGTTTTGTGTCAAACAAAAGATCTTGACACATTATTGCAACATTTTGGACATGAAGAGTGATTAGAATAATCAAGCAATGCATACTGATAGAGGTAGCACATGGATTCTTTTTTGGACGACCGGATTTCTCCTTTCGGGTGATACAAAAAATTCATCAAATGTACATGATAAACCAATGACTGGAATCTCGGTGACCTTATCGAACATTCGGTCACCCAATTTCACTGCACATGATAGTAAAACCACCGGATCTCTGATGGCTTTATTGAAATTATTATTCAATTATATGCAAATATATTAAAAAAAAACTACAAAAGAATAAATATACGTATTGCAATCTCTATCAAAGAAAAAAGAGATTATGACGTTGAGTTTTTATATTTTAATACTATTGAATAGCTTAGGATATCCCCCGAGTTTGGGACCTTGGCTATGGTTGACCCTTGTCCCACACACACATGGAATGGTCTCTGTCGACCAATGTGTGAGAGAAGGGTAATCATGTGAGTCATCGATTGGAATAAATCATTGCCATCACCCACCTTGTTCTCCATGTGTGTTCAATTTCTATCCATTCCCTTTTCCATAACTGGAAGAATATCTGTTTTATGTTTATCATGATAAACATATGTGAAAAGGAGGAAGTTATGCTGATACAGAGAGAAAAAAACTACATTACCATGTTTTGTCTCATTCTTGTTTGTTGACAAGTGTACGGAATCATAATTTTTCTGTTTAGAGCTTATGTTTACTGTCTGTATGTGTGTCTGAAGAGAGAGAGAGAGAGAGAGAGAGAGAGAGAGAGAGAGAGAGAGAGAGAGAGAGAGCTTGTGTTTACTGTCTATGTATATGTCTGTGTGTGTGTGTCGAGAGAGAGAGACTCATTGAGATTCTTAACCGCACTGAACAATGAGCTACCTTTAGTGGAGAATACATGTCGACTTTGTAGATTCGGAGAATAGGAGAGAGCACGCAACCTCGGTTCCACCACCTCCTTACATCGACGCTGAATGAATGAGAGCTCACTATATATACGTACAACACCCTCTCAGACCTCCACGCTGCGGAGTGGAGTTGGACTTGGAGAGAAGTTCTGTGGTGAAATATGTCGTGTCATCATCATCATCATGAAAGTCCTGAATACGTGCAGCAGGAATGCTTCGAATGCGAGCGCGTGTATTCCTCCCGACCACCGACTTGCGAGTATGAGTGTAGGGAACGTGCTTCGTATCATGAAGCAGGACGGAGTAGCTATCGTAGCGCGCATAACAGCAACTTCAAGCGGAATGAACGCTTGGGCGAGCTAGGAGCTTTGGCAAGTACTGCCTTTGCCATGGTAGGAATCCTTCTTCTCGGAGCGTTTTCTATCTTGGGTTGGCGTTGTTAGCTCTTCCTTCTTCTTTATGTGCATGAAACTCATTCAGCCTTACCTTGTTCTCTGTCTGTTAGTCAGCCTCACCTTCTTCTCTGCGCATGAAACTGATTTGTTTCTTCTGTTTATTGATCGCAGTACGAAGGACGTAAGGCGAAGGTGGATCCGGAGCATGGTCAGAAGCATCAACTTGAGGCAGGTGCTGGGGCGCTTGGGGCAGTCGCGTCAGCTGGATATGCCTACTACGAGCACCGCCAGAAGAACGCCCACAATGGTCAACGCTATGAGTGAAGCAAGAACTTGTGCTGTACTTATCAATAGCTATATATAACTGATACACAAGATACGACAATCCCGCAGACTGATTGTCGTCTCTCTTTCATGAATAAACTACTTATAATTATCTCCACACTTTGATTTGATGAAAAGTCTCTCTCACACACACACACGTTGAAACGAATTTTAAGGCTACGCTTGTCAGACCAACATGGAGGTGGATGCAGTATCATACTCTCTTGAAGACAAGCGTTTAAGTATCTCGTCCTTTCATCTATCTAGCGTTACGAGTGGTTGAAATCGCCCACATGATTCTGGAGCTTTCATGGATATCTCAGTTGATGTACTTATAGGTCAGAGTCTTTTGTCCTAATACTCTTTCCCTTATCTTCTTGTAATCCTGTCGTGAGTCCTTCATGATCTGTGTTTGTTTGTGGAGGTTGGAGTGGCATATGAAAGGGTATCATCATGAAGCATCAAACAATGAATAATATGCACGAGACAAGGAGGGCATTAGTTTATAATGTATTCAGGTATCAAATTAAGGAAGGGAGGAATCATCCCTCTCTCTTAAAATAAACATTATAATCCTAGTGTCCGTGCAAAGATCTACTGTGATGTTGTATGCGCATGCTGTGTACATGTATTTTCGTACACAAAAAAGTAGTCAAAACATTTGTTATCTTGGGCATCAAATTGGTCATCGTTTGTTTTATTGGGCTCCAAAATCGCCAGCATCATCTGCTTTTTGTGTGTCAAATCGCCACCATCATTTGTTTTCTTGGGTGTCAAATCGTCAATCGTTTGTTTTATTGGGCCTAGAGAGGGGAATGCCTAAGCACTGTAGGGACACAGGGCTAGTGGCGGAGGCTAGGGACTGAGAGGGGGAGGAAAATGCCCATATAAGGAGCTCAACAAAAATGTGATGCTCATGTTGCCAAATATTCAGTTTGATGTCTCACAGATGAGCAGGCTTATGCATCGCCTAGGTGTCAAGCATTGGTAGGTAGTTGAGCACATCTTTTGCTACTTGTGTGGTACCCAACTACTTGGATTGTTTTATCCCAAGGGGGAATCACTACCACCAGATTTACATGATTGTTTCTACTCTAAATGGGTGGTTGTTATGACATTTGTGTGTCCACCAGTGGTTTTTGCTTCATGCTTGGTAGCTTATGCATATCTTGATTGAGCAACAAGCAGCCTACTATGGCCACTTCTAGTTGTGAGGTTGAGTATAGAGCAGCTTTCATAGTGACTCTTGAGTGTGTGTGGCTTAGATGCCTTATGGCTAATGTGGGTGTTGGTTAATCTTCTATCACCACCATTTCACTCATAGTCAGAGCGCATTGGCAGTTGCGAAGAACCGTGTGTTCCATGCTCACACTAAGCACATTGAGTTGCATTATCATTATGTCAGGGAGAGGTCCTCTGTTGGAGAGATCAGCTTGGCATATGTGCCCACACACAAGAACATTGCAGACATTTTCACGAAGTCTCTGCCTAGGGAGAAGTTTGAAGCTTTCCGCAAAGCTTTGGGCTTACTTTGTTTTGTGGATTGATTCCACATAGCTTGGCACTTCCTTATACATGAGTGCCAGCTCCTTGTTCATCGCATCACTCCAAGGCGGCATTCGTTGATATATTTAGGTCATAATGTGTGTCAACACACTAGGACCACCAAGGCACTTTTTTCCCTCTTTAGGAGGTTTTTTCCCCCGGCTTGTATATATTCCTATTTCCCTAATGAGTTATTGTTCACATGCTTTTGCAGACCTCAAACTCCAGCAATTCGCTCATCTGAGAGACAAAAAACTGAATATCAATGAGTTATGCATAAGTAAATCATGCATCCAATAGCTTGCTGATAGAGAATAACATCGAATGCATCTCCAACATCATGAAAACACAACACTAAACCTCTTCGCATAGGTGTCGCAATAGCTTTGCAATCTTCATGTCCAAAATGTTGCAATAATGTGTCAATAAATTTTGTTTGACAGAAAGATATTCCTTCATTACCTTGCATAAACTCAATGCCAAAATTATGATGCAAAATGGCCAAAATTTTACATCTCAAAAGAGGCATCCAAATCATCCTTAATCTCAACAACATGCTTCTCATTAGGACTAGTGGGTAGCATGTCATCAACATACACAACAATGATCAGAAGTACATCATTTGCATGCTTAACATATAAGGTGTCTCAGTTGGACTATTCTCAAAACTATGTACAATCAAGTAGGAATGTATCATTTCATACCAAGCACACGGTCCTTGCTTCAAACCATATAATTCCTTTTTTAATCTGCAAACTTTGTTCTCATGCCCTTTCTATAGTGAACCATGGGGCTGAAATACATACACTTCTTCATGTAATTCGCCATTCAAAAATACAATTTTAATGTCCAACTAATGTACATTCCAACCATGATGAACAAGTGCATAGATGCTATGAACGGTGATTATTCGGCAAGAGGGTGAAAACATCTCATCAAAATTAATGCCTCTCTCTTGATCATAACCTTTTACAACAAGCCTGGCCTTATACATATCAATTGTTCTAGCAGGCTTATGTTTCAGCTTGTATGCCGATTGAGCACCGATGGCCTTTTTTCATGGAGGAAAATCACATAAAGACTAGGTACCATTCTTCATAATAACATCATAATTTGAACATCCATCAAATTTTGTGAGTTTTGTGCTTCATCAAAAGAAATAGGCTCGTTCTCATCACAAAGACTATGGGCAACCATTGCATAGTAATTTGATGCAAAGGAAGCACTATGAGAGCCTGAAGAAGTACAATACGATAGAGTTGCATCTAGTTTGCTATCTCTCAAAGTCTACACCATCCATTTAGGCATAGCTTTTTCCTCCTCTATAAAGACCTTCTCATTAATAAGTGCATCATGTAAATTTGTATTAGAAATGGCATGATCTACATCATCACGTGAAACTTTTAAGGTTGTGAAGTTTCTTCATTTGGACTAGAACTTGACTCTCCACTTGTAAACAGATGGAGCAAAGTGTCATACACATCTCTAGAGATAATTGAAGTCTCCTTGGTACATGAAAATAATGGCTAATCTATATCTTCGACCAAAGAAACATCATGGCTAACCAAATTGCATTTAGCCTATGGATGATACAGATGATAGCCTTTGATTTCAGAACTATACCCAACAAATATACATTTTACTACATATCATCCGATTTCTTATGTTGTCGTTTAAGTACTAATGCATATGCCACACAACCAAAGACATGCAGATGAGGAGCACATGACTTGTGACCATGCCAAGCCTCATATGGAGTGATTGATTACAGTGCTTTTGTGGGACACATGTTCAGTACATATGTTGCACACATAATAGCATTAAGCCAGAAGCTATGTGGTAAGGCTTGACTTTTAACCATACACCTCGCCATCTCCATGAGAGACATGTTCTTTTTTTTAGCAAATCCATTTTGTTGAGGTGTATGCAAAACCATAAAATGATGTTTTATCCCACACTCAACCAAAAATGCATGAAAATCTAAAGACATGTATTTCCCCCCTAGATCAAAATGGAGGGTGCCCAATTTACATGCTCATAGATTTTTAGCCATAACCAGAAACTGTTTGAAGCACATTAATACTTCAAAATTTGCTTTTAGTGATACACACATGCATGCCTAGTGAAATCATCAATAAAATTCATGAAGTAAAGGTAGATAAGGGGCTTGCATAGGACCACATACATCACTATAAACAAGCTACAATTTACAAGGAGCTCAAACTGAACCATCTTTTAGAAAGGATGAATGCTGCATCTTTCCCAAAATAAGGCCTTCATAGACATGTTTACAAGGTGCCTCAAGTTTATGGAAAGAGGATGACATTTCAAATTTCTATAGGCATAGCAAACTAATGAAATGCAGATAACCAAAAACCTGAATGCCAAAACATAGCCTGAGAATCTTAAACTACACATGTTCAATCATTCACAAATTTTTCATAGCCTATGAGTTTATACAACCCATGACATAAAATGCCAAAAGAAATAATAATATATCCATTTCAAAGAGCATGAATCGTACATCTATCATCAATATATTTAACAACCAAGCCAATCTTAAGTAATGTTGGTCATAATGATCTTATCAACTCCAATCATTGGATAAGGGGAGTTTTTAGTGCATGTGACCTTACACCTTGTAGAGTAGCCTCAAGTGAACTGAAGAAACTATGCTCCAAGGTAATATGTTTGGTTGCCCCACTATGAATGTACTAAACATCTGAGTCTACTAGAGACATATACAGCTCATGAGAAGATGGGTCATACCTACATATAGTAGTAAATGCCCATTCTTCATTTTGAACAAGATTATCATGCTTCATTTTAGTTGTAGAGGCCTTTGAAATAACCATTGTAGCCTCTTTCTTCTTTGCCTATTTTGTAGCCAGTTTTGCACAACTCTTTATGACATGATAATTTCCCTTACAATATTTTCAAAACTATTTTTTTTAAATCTTTTCTTCTCAACTTTTTCTTCCTTCCTCAACTACATAACATTAGTAGATTTTTTCTTACCATTAGATGAGCTGCATTTACCTTTACCATTCTAACTAGCTAGGAAAGCTTCATCTACAACACACATAATGGACCTGTTCTACCTAGATTGGTCTTCCTAAAACAAAATAGGGGCTAACTCCTCAAATGTTTAGGCATTTATTTTGCCTTTCATCATCAATCAAAGAGTAGAAGCAAAAGTCTAATATGAATCTTGAAGACCGTTAAGAATAGTCTGCACAAGTGATCTATCTAGCAGTACTTCATCAATCAAAATCAACTACTCCTTCAAATCTTTGATCTTTGTCAAAAATCTATCCATAGAATCTCCTTCAATTGTATGCTTACTCTCCAATTGATTTTGGAGGTAAGCAACATGAGCATCACACTTTTGTTGAGATTCTTGTGTGGGTACTTTCCTCCCCCTGTTTGTCCCTACTATTCCCTCACCACTATCCTTGTGTCCCTACAGTGCCTAGGCATCCCCCTCTCTAGCCCCCCTACTCAACAGTGCCCCTCACCCCGCCTTCCCCTACCCATCCCCTGTGCTTTTGCACCCCTACCTCCCCCTACCTGTCCCCCCACTCCACTTCTTTCCTCCCCCCCATTCCTACGCCTCCCGCCTTTCTACCCCATCTCCCTACATTGTCCCTCCTCTCTCGCCCTCTCCTCTCCCCTCGTGTAGTCAAGAGTTCCGTACCCCCCTCCCCGTGTAGCCCTAGGCTTCCCTCCTCTGCCCCACCTCTGACATGTCCCTCTCCCCCATCCCTTCTCCTTGTTCATCTCCCCACTCATCCCTATCTCGGTTGTGTGTTCCTCCTCCCTTTTTTTCTCCCCCTAGCCCATTTCTACCTTCTCTTGTTCTATCAATCAGACATGGATGGCCTCAAAATCTTCCTGATAGAGGGACTCACATGAAGCCCCTCAGTCGACTCTTCTCCGTCCTCCACCTGGGTATGATATAACTCTCCCTTACCGATGAGGGGAGAGCGAGCTTAGTTTCAAAAGTCAAAAATCTTCAGGTGTCCTTAGTGATCTAACAAATCATTGGAATATGTTGGAACATCAAGCTTACACTATGATTGAGGTGGATTTGTTCTCCTTCATCAAACCATCATAAGGAGTGTACCAAAGATAACCCTTGAAGAGGTTCTTCATCAATATTTATTTTTATGGTATTTTCATGAGGATTTTTAATGGATCATTTACCAATGTAAAGGCCTTAAGCTTTACAATTGTAAAAGGAGAAAAGAAGAGCTCAAATTCCACAAATTTGAGGTGGTTGAGCTTGACAATCAATCAATCACCAAAACGTAGATCAGATTAGATCTTCACTTTTCCTAGATTGTAGGAAACTGAATTGATTCTCTTCAACAACCTATCCCACCTTGATTCGAAATCAAAATCCAATTGTAGAAGTTGTGGAACACTTCAAAAGTCTATAAAAAGCCATCAAATCACTTTTACATTACATTGAGGCAGTATACATATACTTTGGGTCATCATTGTGTTGCTCCATTTCTCTATATCATCTTCTTTAACAATAGTGAACTTGTAGAGGTTTCTTCTCTCTTTACAGAGCTCCAAATTGGATGAGTGGTAATTCATTGGAAAGCTATCAGTGTCTAGTTTATGTGTAAAAATCTTTTGACAACTTGATTTAGTAGATTTTGAGGAATCGGAATGTTACTCTCTAGGGTTCTATCTCTACCTAGCCTTGAAAGTAGGGGGTACCTTTGTTGAGTGTTAAGTTCATTCAAGAAGAAAATCTTGCTTATTACTTGTATTCTTGTGCATTCTAGACACTAAGCTCTATTTATGACATTCCTCCACTAGGAATATTTCCAATTGTAATCATGTTTGCTGCTATGAGCACTTGAAGTTGATTGTTTCATCCAAAGATGGCAGGTTTTTTGAGCTAGTCAATGTGCAAATATATCTATTTTGTACCAACTCTTTCTCCTTGATGCTCCAAAGTACATACTAGACTTTATTGCACTAATCACATTTCTATAAGGCCTATTTGACTCTCCAAAATCTCAAGGGCTAGTCATATGCTATTCGGCTGGACCAAACTTGATCACTTGGGAACTCACTTTTCTACCTCCTACAAGCTTCTCCAAGTTCTCTCAAACTACACCCCAGTTGTTGGCGAACTTAGAGGCCTTCTTTAGAGTAGATTACTTAGCAAGGTTGGCAAGATCATTCACATATAGACTCTGGGTCATAACTTTTACCGACTTGAGCTTGGGTCTTCAAAGGCCACCACCCAAATGATCATCTCATCACCCACTGTGGTTAGGGTTTGTGGTGCTTTTGTATGCCCTTAGAATCATGGCTTTGATCCTTCAACAGCCTTGTCTTCCACTTTCATTCCCTATGAGGCTCATTGGTTCCCTATGATGGCCTCCTTCTCGAGCCTACGATGTGAGTATCTCCTCTTGTTGCCTCATATTGGTGAGTCTCTTGGCAGCTTCTTAGAGGTCCCAAAGACTACAAACTCTATCACAGCCAAGGCGATGGGCCTCCCATCTGTGCAATTATGAGTGAGCTTTGATTACCATTTGAGGGGGAAGAACTTTGGTTACGAGTTCTTGAGGTTCTTTGGTGGGCAAGAGGAGTTTCTTGCCTCACCTATTAGGTCCATGTTGCGGCCCTTGCATCTCCCATCTAGAACAACTTGGACTTGATTGTTGCTTTCTCATTTCCTCTATGTGGGGCCTCGCAACTAGACTGATCTCTTGCGGAAGCATTGTGCTTTGTGCATGCTCAAGTCATTGAGTTCTCCATCACCTTCCATAGTTTGATCTCATCGACTCGTTCATCTAGGCCTTATATATAGCTCAATTTGTCTTCATTCCTGGTAGTGAGGAGAGTCAGCATATTTTTTATATGATTGGGGATACTCGAACATCACCCCATTATATGTGTATTCATGAGGAGCTTTTCTAGGAATGGGCATGAGCATCAAGCAAGTCCACTCACTACAGTCTTTGCAAGGTTTTTCGAAGTAGATGGTTTCCTATTGAGGATGATTGGACTCGGATTACTCGCCATCAAAATCAACCTTGAAGATGGCCCATTTTTCTATTGCAGCAACATCTTGGTTTGCTTCATCTTGAAGAGGGTTCCTTAATGGAACATTTAGGGATTAGGCAAGCCATAGTTTTGGTGTTACAAAGCATGCCTTTGATAGAAGCTCCAATAGTGTTTGGTTGGCAAGTTCATTGACGTTTTGATGCTCCAAGAACACCATCTTTCCTTGAGCCACATGAGGCACTATAGATAGCTTTTTTAGAGAAATGGGGAGGTCTTTTGGTCTGCTGGATATAGGCCCAATGGCTCTCAACATGGTGTATTTTTGTTTTTTTTTGGGGGGGAGCCCTATATATGCGATCTTGGATAGAGGGAAGATTATCCTAGGTAGGGCCATTTGGTTGATCTTGTAGTGTGGGAGCATGAGATATGAGTTTATGACTGTATGACCGAAGTCATTAGAGTGATCATACCATTTTTTGGTCTGAGACCATTGATGTTGTTTTGTGTGATGATTCTTGGTGTGTTGTGAGTGACTTTTACATGATTAAGGCACCTGAGGATAGGCAAGGGGTTAGTCAGACTACTGTGCATGGTTCTGAGCTTGAGGCTTGGGAGAGAGTACGTTTGACCTTGAGTCTCCGTGATGTATGGCACACTAAGGGTTTTAGTACAAAGAGAGGAAGTCTTCATTTCTCCCATTCTAACAAACGGATTGGAGGGATGAGCCTCTCTCGGATTGATCGCATGTATGTCAGTGATGTATTGTTTGATTGTGGCGGTAGTACATGTATTATGGTGGGCTCTTGCTTCTCTAACCATGCCCTGATGATTGTCTCCTTTGTAGAGAGAGATGCTAGAGGGTCCATGGTGCTACATATTCCATATTATGTTCAACTTGATAGGAGTGTGGCTAGTTAGATTGAGGTGGTTTGGTCCCAACTCTCTCAGGCCGAAGGCTGCTTGGCTTAGCTCCTTGCAATTGGCTTGTAGTATATCAATTTTTTTTTGCACAAGGAGAGCGGTTAGTGGTTGGCTATCCTTTTCGAGAGCAATTTCTGCCTTCATATTGGTATTGCCTCCCTCCAATGCATCTTGGAACATTGCTTAGACTATGAATGGATTGGCTCCTAGCTTGCCCAAGCACAACACAAGTTGAGGGAGGTCAAGGATAGGTGGTCTATCTTTTTCCATCATAGACAGACATGTTGCCAAGGAACGTGATTTAAGGACAAGTACACGATTTTAAGATGTAGAGTATCAATGTTGGAATCATTGCTAAGTAGGCATTCTTTCTATTTTCTTTACTTTTTTTATCACCATGTCCACTCTCCACTCTTAATGATCCATCTCCATCATCACCGAAAATTTTAGTTTTTGATATCCCCACCTTCCCCATTCATTCCCTCATTTCACTTGTGAGAGAGAGAGAGAGAGTTAGAGAGAGTTTTGTGTGTGTTGTTTTTGCATGTTTGTGAGTGTGGTCTGTTGGGAAAGATGGATGGACACTCCAAGAAATGAGTAGGTACTGCCGAATCCTGCTTTGTACCAGCCCCTTGTAGCTTCAAAGTTGAGTTGTAGGCCCTCTTAGCTTTCCAATGGCACTATACAAGTGCCTATGTACTTTGGAAATGATGTGAGAAATGATTAAATCAAACTAGACTACTTCCAAGTTGGAGATTTGACAAAAACTTTTCAATTTTATTCACACACCTACTTCTTGTTATGCTTAGTGCTACCAATACAGTAGGAATTAGAAAAATTCCTTTTAGAGGTATCAAATTAGCTTAGTAAGCTAATGCTTCCAAGTGGAATCACTTAAAATGATGCACTATAATAGATCAATCAATTTAGCAATTGAATCATTACCCTCGATTTTTTAGGACCTTTGTAGAGTTTGACCAATGAGTGCTTCGACGTGCTTTTCTCCAAATTGGCTAAATGAATTCTCTTTAAAATTTTTGAGCACCTAGAAAACTTGGAGCTTATTCCAATAAGCTATAAATCATTGAAAATGATAAAGGGATGACTATGATATGAGCAGTACAAGTTCACTATTATGAAAGACTATGACAGAGATACCATAGATGAGTAACATAGATCTATTGTATTAATCAGCAATGGTGTACAAGATCATAGGCTTGACAATCATAGCCTAATGATGGAAAGAAGTGTAGGTTACAATGTAGACCTCACTCTCTTACAATGTGGCAATGGAGAACTTGGAATAATGAAGACTTACACGCAACCTTTTTCAAGTTACTTTTACAAGTGACTGCTACATTCAAATTTGAATTTGAATTCAACTTTTGGCTCTCTCTAAAAGTAGTCCTCCAATCTAGGAGATATTCCCTCACTTTGAAGTCATGAATTTTCAACTACTAAACTCCACGAGTTTAGAGGTGGTTACAATGATTCTCCAAGTCGAAAATGACTTTTAAAATGATAAAAATAGAAGATCTTCCTAGCAATGGTTTCCATGAAGCTTCAAAATATTCATGAACTTCTAGCCAAATGTGTAGGCTTGAACTTTGCACCAAGAGATCCCTCTCAAGCCAAACATTTTGGCTTGTTCTTCTTCTTCATTCTTCATGAATGTAGCATAGTTCAAGCTTCCTACTATGCTTTGGTAACCTGCAATGTTCTCAAGCACATCACCTTCATGGGCACTTAATTTTAGGTTTACCTCCATTGGAGTACTTGCAACTTTGGCATCCTACAATTTGAAACTTCTTCAACATGTCCTGTATATACTTTCTCTGAGTAATATAAATTCCAGAGTTAGTATAGACTAACTCAAGTCCAAGAAAATATTTTAATGATCCAAGATCACTAATTTTGAACTCTTGCATCATCTGAGTCTTAATCTGTTTCATGCCATTAGCTTCATTACTTGTGAGTATGATATCATCAACATATACACATATGTATATTACCTCTGAATTACTCCTTTTGATAAACAGAGATGTATCTGCTTTGCTCATGATAAATCCTTGATCCTAAAGATATGTAGTCAACCTATGATTCCATGCCCTAGATGCCTGCTTCAATCCATAAAGATCTTTGTTCAATTTACACACATATGTTACCTTGTTTGGGTCCTCATAACTAGGAGGTTGAGACATGTACACCTCCTCTGAAATCTAGCCATTTACAAATGCATTTTTTACATCCAATTGATACATGTTCCAATTCTTTGATGCAGCCACACGTACCAATACTCTGATGGTTGGCATTTTGGCCATAGGTGAGAAGGTTTCTTCGTAATCAAACATCGTGACAGTCTCATGCCATCGCAATGGTTCACTTGAACCATCACGACGGTCCTGACCATCGCGATAGTCCTGACCATCGCGACGGTCCTAACCATTGCGACGATCCCGTCGACCCCACGCCATCGCGATTGGCTCATGCCATCATGCCGATGCTGCCACATGGCAAGCTACACCATTGCGACGATACCCTTAGACCATCACGATGCCTCGACATTTGAACCATCACGATTGGCTCACGCCATCGTGCTTTGTGACCATCGCGATGGGCTCACGCTATCGTGATTGTCCCATTGACCGTTGACCAATGCCATCGTGATTGCTCGTTGATTAGACCATCCTGACGGTTCATCCACACCATCGTGATTGCTCACATTTACGCCATCGCGATCGTTCACTTTTACGCCATCGCGACTGTTCATTTCTGACCATCGTGACAGTTCCCACCTTCGGACCATCGCGATTGTGCCACACCATCGCGATGGTTCATCTGAGCCATCGCGACGGTCCCAGACCATCGCGATTATCTCAGACCATCGCGATTATCCACCCCAAACGCAATTTTTAGGGTTTGATTTTTTGGGCAAATTTGGGGCTATTTTTTGAAAATTTTTGGGTGATTAGACTCATAGGAGACCCCTTATCTCATATCAGGAGAAAAACCTTTTGACCAGTTTTTACCCCCGAGGGCCTGAACGGTCATATCTTTTTCATCCGAAGTCCGTTTTTTGAGCTTTATAGCTCGTTAGAAAGCTCTTTACGAGTACTACATGAGCTCAACGTTTTTTTCAAAAAGAAGAGGTTGTTTTTTAGAGAGCATATTTTGAGGATGACCATCTGTGGGACTAGGACAGAAAGGGGTCCTTGGAAGAAACTTTTGCCAAAGGTTAAGGGACTTAAAAAGTGTATATACTCAAGTGCTTGATCATCCATTTGAGAATTGGTCTAAACATTGAATTTTTACAGGTCTAGCAAGGGCAATAAAGGGAAAACAAAGCAAGGAAAAGCAAGGCAGAGAAGAACGCAAGGCTTGGGAAGCACGGCTTCTTGGGCAACAGGGCAACCAACAAGGCTGACTCGAGGTTGGAAGATTACTCAACCCCCTTAGTCAATTATTAGCTTAGGCTAAACGGTAGCATTGTGGATTAACAACGATAGGAACGAGCAAGTTCAAGAGATTAAATTTCTTAAGTTCAAGACTAAAGTAAAGGTGTGTGATACGAAAACCTAAAGGAAAGAATTAAAGTCTAACGAAACAAGAACTCAAAAGTACCACGGAAAGTCGATTCGTGACGCAGACATCTAGACAAGAATTTAAAGGAATTAAAAAAGAATCAAGAAAGTAAGAAAAAAGGAACCATTGCCGACCAGAGTGTCGCGAGGTAAATTCATGAACCTTAGATCGGGAAAGCATATAGGTAAGTCAGACCTACGAAGCCTTAGATCATCAGAAGCAAGTGTAGGGACTACTGCACGATCGTGGGCACAACAATTGAATAATGGTTATCCCTACGAGTCGAGCACAAACACGAGTGAATCAGAAATGGCTTTCAGCACAGAAAGACCAGAAGGAGGGTCAAATGTAGCATATTTGGAAAGACCCGAAGGACCCTATAGAACTCAGTTAGAATTTCTGCGAACCAACCGCTTAGGTGCTCGCATCTATGAGGATGGTTTGCAAAGACAAGTGGTGTAGATGCACAATCCTGATGAACCCATTGGATTGGAACGTCTAGTGGGGAAATTCAAGAGAGACGCATACATAGACAAAGAAGGAACGATGTACATCATAAGCACTCAGCCAAACAATACCAATGAGTTTGGTGTAATTCAGTTAGAGATGGAAGCGAGAGCCCAAGGAAAAGAACCATTAAAAGAACCTAGGACACCTAGAGGGAAATTTGTACTGACAAGAGTACTAATTCCAGAGTGGATCCCTCAAGATAACCGAAGCATAGAATTGTTCGTGAATAAAGAGACAGACAAAGCATTGTGGAGATACAGAATGGAACAACCTAGTGAGGTAGGTTCCATCATGGTTTATGAATTCAAGGACCCGGATACACCTGGAAAGGTGGTATACCTCGATGAAACTTCAGAAAGAGTATTTGTGGTACTTGACCACGCAAGAAACACATATACATGGAGAGGTGATTTAGTCTTCCCTCCATCTCGAGAAAATGTAACGCGAGCCAACAAGGGGTAGGAACATCCTCAGCCCATGGTATACAAAGAGAGAAAAACAAAGAGAGACCTCAAGTAAGCTTCAATCATCCCATAGGGAGAGATAGAACCACCATAGACACAGACACAGTGGATAGATGGGAAGTTCCACCTCGCCCAAACAAGGGGTTTCCACACCTCCCAATCCTATGAGATAAGCTTCTATGGGATTGATGTTCAACTGCAAGTCTTGGCAGTAGGATAGTCTAACTACAGTACTTGCTACACCTGAGTCAATCAATGCTTTCATAGTCCTGGCACCCTTTCCTTGTCCTATCTCTATGGTCACAAAGGGACGTCGGTCAATGACTTGAGAAGTAGTAATGCCCAATTTTTGGTTCATATCCATGTGATATTTTGGGGCTTTTGAGTTGACATCTAGGCCTAGTTACCTTAACTTATTTTGCCTAATACGCTCTCTGGCCTCTGCCTGTGCTTCTTCTCTCACCCTTAACTCTTCTTCTTTTCGCTTCTTAGCAGTGTTGAGTCTCATTAGCATATCCTCTGTAAGAGGTTCTTGGTATAACTTGACTCTACATCCACTAATATAGTTTGGCAAGATATCTCCTTCTAGAGTGGCCAACTGAACTGCACCACTAGTGGAAATTCTATTAATGATCATGGGTCCGTATCCTCTTTTTTCCAACTTACGAGCATGTTGTTTTAGTGTGTACACCAACACTAGGTCTCCCTCTTTCAATCATTTATCTTTGATGTGTGCATCAAAGTATGCCTTTTGTCTTTTCTTTGCAGCATAGATGCCTGCCGCCGCGCGTAGCCTTGTCTCACCTAAGTGTTCTAGATCAAAGATGCTAGAGGACAATTCATGTCCATTCCACTCATACTCTTGTGCTACTTTTAAGGCTAGGATGAGAAATTCCAATGGTAGCACAGCATTCTGTCCAAAGACCATCTGAAATGGGGTGGCATTCAGTACCGTTTTATAGGCAACTTGATAAGCCCAAATAGCATGATGTAGCTGTTTGTCCCACTATTCACTAATTTTGTCAATACATTACATAGATGATACAGATGATAGCCTTTGATTTCAAAACTATACCCAACAAATATACATTCTAGTGCTTATTATCCGAGCACTAATGCATATGCCAGACAACCAAAGACATGCAGATGAGCAACAGATGGCTTGTGACAATACCAAGCCTCATATGGAGTGATAGATTGTAGTGCTTTGATGGGCCACATGTTAGATACATATGTTGCACACACAAAAGCCTTAAGCTAGAAGTTATGTGGTAAGGCTTTACTTTTGACGATACACCTCACCATCTCCATGAGAGACATGTTCTTTCTTTTAGCAAATCCATTTTGTTAAGGTGTATTAAAAACTATTAAAATCATGTTTTATCCCACACTCAAGACATGTATTTTCCCCCTCGATCAAAATGGAGGGTTGCTCAATTTACATGCTCACATATTTTTAGCCATAACCAGAAATTGTTTGAAGCACATAAACACTTCAAAATTTGCTTTGAGTGATATACACATGCATGCCTAGAGAAATCATTAATAAAATTCATGAAGTAAAGGTAGTTCCCAAAATAAGGTGTTTGCATAGGATGACATACATCATTGTAAACAAGCTGCAATTTACAAGGAGCTCGAACTGAACCATCTTTTAAAAAGGATGAATATTGCATCTTTCCCAAACTAAGGCCTTCAGAGACATGTTTACAAGGTGCCTCAAGTTTATAGAAAGAGGATGCCATTTGAAATTTGTATAGGCATATCAAACTAATGAAATGCAAATGACCAAAACCTAAATGCCAAAGCTTTGCATCTGACATAGCTTGAGAACTTAAACTACACATGTTGAATCATTCATAAATTTTGCATAGTCTATGTGCTTATACAACCCATGACATAAAATGCCAAAAGCAATAATAACATATCCATTTGAGAGATCATGAATTGTACATCTAACATCAATAAATTTGACAACCAAGCCAATGTTAAGTAATGTTGAAATTGACAAACATTTTTTCTTGATCCGTGGTACATACAAAGCATATTACAATGTAAAAGAACTACCATCGATAGCATTCATAATGAACTTATCAACTCCCATGATAGGATAAGAGGAGTTTTTAGTGCATGTGAAAGTACACCATGTAGGGGCAGGCTCAAGTGAATTGAAGAAACTATGCTGTGAGGTAATATGTTTGGTTGCCCCACTATCAAAGGACTAGACATCTGAGTCTACTAGAAACATACACTGCTCATGAGAAGATGGGTCATACCTGCATATAGTAGTAAATGCCCATTCATCATTTGAACAAGATTAGCAGGCTTCGTTTTAGGTGTACAGGCCTCTGCAACAACCATTCTAGCCTCTTTCTTCTTTTCCTATTTTGCAGCTAGTTTTGCACAGCTCTTTATGACATGATCATTTCCCTTACAATATTTGCAAAACTATTTCTGCTTTTCTCTTTTCTTCTCACCTTTTTCTTCCTTCCTCAACTACACAACATTAGTAGATTTTTGCTTACCATTAGATGAGTTAAATTTACCTTTGCCATTCTAACTAGCTAGGGAGGCTTCATCTACACCACACATAACGGACCTGTTCTACTAGGAGAGGTCTTCTTGCAACAAACGAAGATGATTAAGAATAGTCTACACAAGTGATCTATCTAGCAATACTTCATCAATAGAAATCAGCTACTCCTTCAAATCATTGATCTTTGTCAAAAAACTATCCATAGAATCTCCTTCATTCATATGCTCACTCTCAAACTGTTTTTGGACCAAGTAATGCGTAAGTAAATCAAGCATCCAACAACCTATTGATAGAGAACAACATTAAATGCATCTCCAACATCATGAAGACTCAATCGTAAACCTGTCTCCATAGGAGTGGCAATAGGTTTACAATCTTCAAGGAAAAAATGCTACAATAGTGTGTCCATATATTTTGTTTGACACAAAGTTATTCCACCATCAGCTTGCATAAAATGGATGCACAAATAATGATGCAAATGCCCCAAATCAGACATCTCAAATGAGGCATACAGATAAGCCTTAAAATCAGCAATATGCTTCTCACGAGGACCAATGAGGAGCATATCATCAACATACACAACAATGATCAGAAGCACATCATTAGCATGCTTAACATATAAGGTGATTTCAGTTGGACTATTGTCAAAACCATGTGCAATCAAATAGGCATGTATCTATGAAACGATCAAGTGATAATTCAGTAGACAAAATGAATGGCTTCCATTGTCATCACCTGTCAAACCTGTTCACCCATAACAGAGCAATTTGATGCAAAAGGGCACTATGAGAGCTTGAATTGTACGATATGACAGAGGTGCATCTAATTTGCTATCACTCAAAGTCTACACTAGCCATTTTGGCATAGTTTTTGCCTCCTTAGTATGAATTCTCTCATGAACATGTGCATCATGAAAATCTGCATAAAAAATGGAATGATCTGCATCATTACATGAAACCTATAAAGGCTGAGAAGTTGCCTCATTAGGACTAGCACTAGAATGTCCACCTATAATAAAAAGAGACAACAAAGTATCATACATGTCTTTGGAGCTAACAGATGTCTCCTTAGTACATGAAAGTAGTGGCTGAATAGCATCTTCCACAAAAACAATATCATGGCTAACCGAAATGCATTTAGTATGTGGATGATACAAATGGTAGCCTTTGCTTTTAGAACTATACCCAACCAAAATACATTTCACAGCTTTATCATCCAATTTCCTATGTTGTTGTTCAAGCACTAATGCATATGCCAGACAACCAAAAACACGCAGGTGAGCAACAGATGGCTTGTGACCATGCTAAGCCTCATATGGAGTGATAGAATACAATGATTTAGTGGGACACCTGTTAAGTACATATGTTGCACACATGAAAACCTCAAGCTAGAAATTATGTGGTAAAGCGTGACTCTTGACCATAGACCTCGCCATCTCCATGAGTGACCTGCTCTTTCATTTAACAACTCCATTTTGTTGAGGTGTATATGACACTGTACACTGATGTTTTATCCCACGTTCAACCAGCTGAAATGCATTAAAGTTAGAAGACATATATTACCCCCAGGGTCATAATGGAGGGTGCCCATTTTACATGTTGACAGATTTTTAGCCAAAACCAGAAACTATTTGAAGCACATAAACACTTTGGACTTTTCTTTCAATGGATATACCCATGCATGCCTAGAAAAATCATCGATGAAAGTCACGAAGTAAAGATAGTTCCCAAAAGAGGGTGTCTGCATAAGACCACATGCATCACTGTGAACAAGCTGCAATTTTTGAGGAGCTCGAACTGAACCATCTTTTGGGAATGAGGAACACTGCGTTTTGCCCAAAATACAACCTTCACATACATGTTTACTCGATGCCTCAAGTTTTGGTAGAGAGGACACCATTTCAGATTTCTACAGGCATAGCAAACTAGAAAATTTGAGATGACCGAAGCGTGCATGCAAAAGCTTTGCATCTGACATAGCGTGAGAATCATGTACTACACATGCCAAATCATTCACAAATTCTTCATAGTCTATGATCTTATACAACCCATGACATAAATTGTGAGAAGCAATAATCACGTCACCATTTGATAGATCATGAACTGTACATCTATCATCAACAAATTTTACAACCAAGCCAATCTTGGCTAAAGCTAAAACTAATAACTGATTCTTCTTGATCCCTGGCATAAATAAAGCATCCAACAATGTAGAAGAACTACCATCAGCAGTAGTCAGAATGATCTTACCAACTCCCATGATAGGACAAGAGAAGTTGTTGGTGCATGTGGTAGTATTCCCTATAGGGGTAGGCTTGAGTGAAGTGAAGAAACTATGCTGTGAGATAATATGTTTGGTTGCCCCACTATCAAAGTACTAAACATCTGAGTCTACTACAGACATACATTGTTTAAGAGAAGATGGGTGAAAACTGCAAAGAGTAATAAACACCCATTCTTCATTCTGCAGTAGATTAGCAAACTCTGTTTTTGGTGTAGAGGCATGTGCAACAACCATTCCAGCCTCCTTTTTCTTTGCCTCTTTTGCAACTAGTTTTGGACAATTCTTTATGACATGATCATTTGCTTTAAAATAGTTGCAAAAAAATTTTTGCTTTTCTATTTTCTTGTCATCTCTATCATCCTTCTTTGATTGTGCATAATTAGTAGATTTCTGCTTACTAGTAGAAGAGCTCCATTTACCTTTGCCCTTCTCACTAACCAGGAAAGCTTGATCTACAACACACATAATGGACATGTTATGCTTAGATTGATCTTCCTGCAACAGAACAGAAACTAATGCTTCAAATGTTAAGGCATTTGGATTACCTTTCATCATCAAATGAAGCATAGAAGCAGAACTTTGATATGAATAGGGAAGACCATTCGAAATAGTCTATACAAGTGAACTCTTAGGCAAGGCTCCATCAATAGAAATCAACTGTTCCTTCAAATCTTTGATCTTTAAAAAACTATCCATGGAATCACTTTCATTTATGTGCTCACTCTCCAAGTATTTTCAAAGGCAAGCAACACGAGCCTCATTCCTTGCCTAGTATAAAGTGGTAAGTGTATCCCAAGCATCCTTAGTTGTCTTGAAAGAGCAAATGTGAGGAATAATGGTACATTTGACAGACAAGGCTATCAATGCATGTGCCTGTGCATCTCTGCCATCCCAACGAAGTTGCTCTATAGTAGGTGCAACAAGAACCGCAACATGAACAAGAACATGAAGAATATCATCATCTTCAATACCATCTGCATTACCTTCAACAATTGTGTTTGCAGATGTAATAGGATGTTTTTTAACACCCTACACAATATTCCATAGTCCTTTTGCAACCAATAAATGACGCATCATATAAGCCCACAATGGGTAATTGGTACCATCCAACTTATCCTCAACAACCAACATATGAAATACATCATTGATTTCAGCCATGGCCATTGACTAAAATACCCTGATATAGAAAATTGACTGTATCTCAAAAAGTTGAATAGAACTACCCTGTCGAGTTCTACTAAACCTCTAGTAGACTTTGAAATGCTTATATTGGCAAACCGAAACCTGTATATATCTTTAGCACAAAAAGACAAAAGAGCCTACACAAGTGCTACAATAGTGCATTCAGAAGCCAAAACGAGCTCAGGTCCCGATCTCAGCACCACAAAACGAAGCAGTTTTTATCTCCTAATCACCCCGAGTATGCTCACCAAATTTCGTGCGATTCTGAGAGTGTGATCGGAGGGGTGTCGACGACTCCCTAGATGAAGCGGCAACCTGCTCTGAAACAAATTGTTGGAGTTTGAGGTATGGGGAAGCAGGCGAACACCATAAGGAAGAAGAAGAAGCTTGGAGCACAATGCACAATACTGAATGTATTACCACCAAAATGTACAAAGATAAGTAACCCATTAGGGCAATAGGCGTATATACAAGCCAGGGGAAAAAACCTTCTAAAGAGGGAAAAAAGTGCCTCCACAATCCTAGTGTGTTTACAAACATCACTACCTAAATATATCAACAAAAACATCAAGAATTGGTAGGGGATTAAGTGCATCTTTTGTTACTTGAGTGGTATAGACTACTTGGAGTGTTTTATCCCAAGGGGGGATCATTATTGCTAGATTCATATGCTTTTTTTGACTCGGATTGGGCTAGTTGCTACGAAACTCATGTGTCCACCAGTGATTTTTGCTTGATGCTTGGTAGCTCATGCATATCGTGGTTGAGAAAGAAGAATCCCATTGTGGCCACTTCTAGTTGTGAGGCTAAGTATAGGGAAGCTTCATAATGACTGCTGAGTGCGTGTAGCTCAGATGCATCTTGGATGATGTGGGTACGTATTGCAATATTTTGCCACCACTATCTTCAATGATAGTTAAAGCACATTTCTAATTGCAAAAAAACCTATTTTCCATGCTCCCACAAAGCTCATTGAGGTGCATTATCATTATGTCAAGGAGAGGTTCTTTGCTCGGGAGATCAGTTTGGCATATGTGCCCACACAGGATAATGTTGCTGACTTTTTAACAAAGGCTTTGCCTAGGGAGAAGCTTGAATTTTTCTACAAAGCTTTTGGCTTACTTCCTTTTGTGGATTGATCTATTTCCACATAGCTAGGCACTTACTTATACATGGGTTCCAGCTTCTTGTTCACTACATCACTCCGAGGGGGGACTTTTTGATATATTTTAATAGTGATGTGTATGAACACACTTAGGAATGCTCCGGCACTCTTTTCCCTCTTTAGGAGGCTTTTTCCCCCTTGGCTTGTATATATGCCTATAACCATAACAAGTTGCTTATCTTTATACATTCACTTGGTAATTTATTCAGTTTTGTGTTGTGCTTCAAGCAAGAATGAAATGACGTACGTAAGTGATATCCACAAGAGCATGCATAGTGTGTATCACTTAGTATATTAAATATAATGAAAGTGAGAGGATGAATTTACAACCAAAACACAAGCTAACAACACTTGCAATTCTTTGTCAAGTCTATTCTTTCGACCCAAAAAACTGTATTAAAATTATGGTGGCTGCTCCCGACACAACTTAGAACCCTCTGAAAAACCTATAAGGAGACTCATGAGCTAGAAATGCAAGAATAACATTGAATGTAGATTTCCGAGAAGATAGAATTGCAAGTGAGACTAGTGCTAATATTGATATTTGGAACAATATTTCCACCTATGTAGTAAAAAACATCCCAAAACTACAAAATCAGCTTCTAATTTTACCAAATTTTGCACCCAAAGAAACTCCCATACAATTGATGTAGAGAGCCCAAGGAGACTCTTTGAAGGCTTTGAAAAATGTTAACCTTAGGTATCTTCACTCCTATAATCATCAAGCAACTAAAGTGAGCCCTAGGGGGCACACTACTAGAATGGGCTACCACACATGAAGCACTAGTACTTTGTCTTCCTTGATTTGACATCCTTTCTCATGTGCAACCAATGATACCAATGGTGATTTCAGTGACTCTGATAACAAGCTATGTCAAGGTCTATGGCTTGGTTACTACCTTAGTCGTAAGCCTTGTAGGAAACCATCACATGCCACAAAGTTTCAAGAATTGATGGTGCTCGCCCCACTCACATAGATACAAAACCCTTTTGCTACCAACCACTTTGATACCAGTGAAGTGGTGCGATGGAGATTCACCACGCTGTTTTCCCTTTAAAAGAGATTCTTGAAGATGCCATTATATTATAGAACTGAGCTCTAGCCATCAAACATGCTACTCTACACAAACTTGCGTATATGAGTAGAAACTATATAGCACACTAAGACCTAAGGACATAGTTCCCAAATTTCACTATTATGATCAAGCGTACAATCACTGCCTAACTAGATTAGTATATCTCTTATTAATAAACATACACAAAAGTACCTCATCGCTATTTAACCTTTCACATGGACTCTAATGGTAATAGATAGGTCTACCAATTGACATCTTGAAGACAGACTACCCGTTGCCTACATTCATATACATGTATGTATGCAGATGTGTGTATGTATGTATATATGTACGTATGCGTATATCTAAATGTATGTATGTACAAGTATGTATGCATGCATGAGTGTGCGTATATATGTATGCATGCATGAGTGTACGTATATGTAGGGGATATGTGAAAGAGTTTCCAACTTAGGCGTAAGCTCAAACGAAACTAAATGAATTATTGACCTTGAATGAAAGGCACACAAACACATGTGTGTAGACATCCATCCGTTTCCGCTTCACTTAGACATTGTGTCTATAATAAATGTGAGATTGAATTTGTTTAGTTTTTCAAGGCAACAGAGTATGACTTTCGTAGTATCCATCACATTAACATTGTATGATTTTTCTTCTTTTTCCGTAAAGCCTCACCCAACAATTGAACCTTTCGGGATACTCTTTTGAAGGAAAAATACCCCTTGACTTTTGATTGAATAATGTCTTCAATCAATCTTTTGACCTGATTAATCGTGTGAAACCACTCATTACATAAACATCCCTCGCTCAAATGCAAATAAAAGCATTTCGAAAGCTAAACTTGTACTACGTTGACATAGTGTGTCGTTGAAATATTATCAAGTTTTGTTTATGAGATTGATTTTGATTCCCATCCAAAGTAGCTTGATAATTTTTGGTTTAGTTGAATTGCAAGATGCTGATTTATGTGATAATTATTCCCATTGACAAAGGAAGAAAAAATTCAAGCATTATCTTTTATAAGAACTTTGATCCTTTTCATTATGAGATTTATAGATATTTTAATAATATTTGTGAAAATTTTCCGAAAAGCTACAACAGATTTAGAGGGTAATCAAGTCAAGGACCTTACTAAGAGTCAATATTCCTTAGGTAGAGCCTTTGATGTTTTGATGCAATTGCTGAATCAGCATAATCTTATGAAGAAAGAAATATGTGATGGTCATTTAGGGGAATACCAAAAATTTGAATTATATAATAACATGATTGAAAAGCATCACTGAAGATCTAGTTGCCAATGCTTTGGTTTTCTATGAGGAGGGAAAAATAGACTATTTCTAGTGACTCAAGATCGAATACACTCATACTATAGGAACAAATCAAGGAGATAAATTGGCCAATATAATGATAGATGTAGCTAGTAGATTATAGGAAGATCTTCTTTATCTGCCTAAAAACTGTTTCATGAACATCTTTGAATGAATCTTTGGAGGTCACGCAATCAGAATGCGCATAGTTTGGTGGTCGATTGTAGAATATTAATAAATCCCTCATATCCCTATATGTGATAAGGAGGAGGTTATGCTGATAAAGAGAGAAAAAAACTACATTACCATGTTTTGTCTCATTCTTGTTTGTTGACAAGTGTACGGAATCATAATTTTTCTGTTTAGAGCTTATGTTTACTGTCTGTATGTGTGTCTGGAGAGAGAGGGAGAGAGAGAGAGAGAGAGCTTGTGTTTACTGTCTGTATGTGCCTGTGTGTGTGTCGAGAGAGAGAGAGACTCATTGAGATTCTTAACCGCACTGAACAATGAGCTACCTTTAGTGGAGAATACATGTCCACTTTGTAGATTCGGAGAATAGGAGAGAGCACGCAACCTCGGTTCCACCACCTCCTTACATCGACGCTGAATGAATGAGAGCTCACTATATATACGTACAACACCCTCTCAGACCTCCACGCTGCGGAGTGGAGTTGGACTTGGAGAGAAGTTCTGTGGTGAAATATGTCGTGTCATCATCATCATCATGAATGTCCTGAATACGTGCAGCAGGAATGCTTCGAATGCGAGCGCGTGTATTCCTCCCGACCACCGACTTGCGAGTATGACTGCAGGGAACGTGCTTCGTATCATGAAGCAGGACGGAGTAGCTATCCTAGCGCGCATAACAGCAACTTCAAGCGGAATGAACGCTTGGGCGAGCTAGGAGCTTTGGCAAGTACTGCCTTTGCCATGGTAGGAATCCTTCTTCTCGGAGCGTTTTCTTTCTTGGGTTGGCGTTGCTAGCTCTTCCTTCTTCTTTATGTGCATGAAACTCATTCTGCCTTACCTTATTCTCTGTCTGTTAATCAGCCTCACCTTCTTCTCTGCGCATGAAACTGATTTGTTTCTTCGGTTTCTTGATCGCAGTACGAAGGACGTAAGGCGAAGGTGGATCCGGAGCATGCTCAGAAGCATCAACTTGAGGCAGGTGCTGGGGCGCTTGGGGCAGTCGCGTCAGCTGGATATCCCTACTACGAGCACCGCCAGAAGAACGCCCACAATGGTCAACGCTATGAGTGAAGCAAGAACTTGTGCTGTACTTATCAATAGCTATATATAACTGATACACAAGATACGACAATCCCGCAGACTGATTGTCGTCTCTCTTTCATGAATAAACTACTTATAATTATCTCCAGACTTTGATTTGATGAAAAGTCTCTCTCTGTCACACACACACGTTGAAACGAATTTTAAGGCTACGCTTGTCAGACCAACATGGAGGTGCATGCAGTATCATACTATCTTGAAGACAAGCGTTTATGTATCTCGTCCTTTCATCTATCTAGCATTACGAGTGGTTGAAGTCGCCCACATGATTCTGGAGCTTTCTTGGATATCTCAGTTGATGTACTTATAGGTCAGAGTCTTTTGTCCTAATACTCTTTCCCTTATCTTCTTGTAATCCTGTCGTGAATCCTTCATGATCTCCGTTTGTTTGTGGAGGTTGGAGTGGCATATGAAAGGGTATCATCATGAAGCATCAAACAATGAATAGTATGCACGAGACAAGGAGGGCATTAATTTATAATGTATTTAGGTAGCAAAGGAAGGGAGGAATCATCCCTCTCTCTTAAAAAAACATTATAATCCTAGTGTCCGTGCAAAGATCTACTGTGATGTTGTATGCGCATGCTATCTACATGTATTCTCGTACACAAAAAAGTAGTCAAAACATTTGTTATCTTGGGCAGGGCAGCGAATTGCTCATCCTTTGTTTTATTGCGCTCCAAAATCGCCACCATCATCTGTTTTTTGTAATCGCCGTCGTCATTTGTTTTCTTGGGTGTCAAATCGTCAATCGTTTGTTTTATTGGGCCTAGAGAGGGGAATGCATAGGCACTGTAGGGACACAGGGTTAGTGGCAGGGGAATACTAGGGACCGAGACGGGGAGGAAAATGCTCATATAAGGAGCTCAAGAAAAATGTGATGCTCATGTTGCTTACCTCCAAAAACAGTTGGAGAGTGAGCATATGAATGAAGGAGATTCTATGGATAGTTTTTTGACAAAGATCAATGATTTTAAGGAGTAGCTGATTTCTATTGATGAAGTATTGCTAGATAGATCACTTGCGTAGACTATTCTTAATCGTCTTCATTTGTTGCAAGAAGACCTCTCCAAGTAGAACAGGTCCGTTATGTGTGTTGTAGATGAAGCTTTCCTAGCTAGTTTGAATGGCAAAGATAAATTCAACTCATCTAATGGTAAGCAAAAATCTACTAATACTAATAGAGGTAGCGCATGGATTTATTTTCGGGTGACCGGATTTCTCCTTTCGGGTGATTCAATAAATGCATACTACTACTAATAGAGGTAGCGCATGGACTTATTTTCGGGTAGCAAACCAATGACTGGAATCTCGTTGACCTTATCGAACATTCGGTCACCCAATTTCACTGCACATGATAGTAATACCACCGGATCTCCGATGGCTTTATTGAAATTATTATTCATTTATATGCAAATAAATAAAATAAAAAATAAACTACAAAAGAATAACTATACGTATTGCAATCTCTATCACACAAAAAAGAAAAGAATATAAAGTTAAGTTTTTATATTTTAATACTATTGAATACTTTAGGATATCCCCCGAGCTTGGGACCTTGGCTATGGTTGACCCTTGTCCCACACACACATGGAATGGTCTCTGTCGACCAATTTCTGTCAGAAGGGTAATCATGTGAGTCGTAGATTGGAATAAATCATTAACATCACCCACCTTGTTCTCCATGTGTGTTCAATTTCTATCAATTCCCTTTTCCATAACTGGAAGAATATCTCTTTTATGTTTATCATGATAAACATATGTGAAAAGGAGGAGGTTATGCTGATACAGAGAGAAAAAAACTACATTACCATGTTTTGTCTCATTCTTGTTTGTTGACAAGTGTATGGAATCATAATTTTTCTGTTTAGAGCTTATGTTTACTCTGTATGTGTGTCTGGAGAGAGAGAGAGAGAGAGCTTGTGTTTACACCCTGTATGTGTCTGTGTGTGTATCGAGAGAGAGAGAGACTCATTGAGATTATTAGCCGCACTGAACAATGAGCTAGCTTTAGTGGAGAATACATGTCCACTTTGTAGATTCGGAGAATAGGAGAGAGCACGCAACCTCGGTTCCACCACCTCCTTACATCGACGCTGAATGAATGAGAACTCACTATATATACGTACAACACCCTCTCAGACCTCCACGCTGCGGAGTGGAGTTGGACTTGGAGAGAAGTTCTATGGTGAAATATGTCGTGTCATCATCATCATGAATGTCCTGAATACGCGCAGCAGGAATGCTTCGAATGCGAACGCGTGTATTCCTCCCGACCACCGACTTGCGAGTATGACTGCAGGGAACGTGCTTCGTATCATGAAGCAGGACGGAGTAGCTATCCTAGCGCGCATAACAGCAACTTCAAGCGGAATGAACGTTTGGGCGAGCTAGGAGCTTTGGCAAGTACTGCCTTCGCCATGGTAGGAATCCTTCTTCTCGGAGCGTTTTCTATCTTGGGTTGGCGTTGTTAGCTCTTCCTTCTTCTTTATGTGCATGAAACTCATTCAGCCTTAGCTTGTTCTCTGTCTGTTAATCAGCCTCACCTTCTTCTCTGCGCATGAAGCTGATTTGTTTCTTCTGTTTCTTGATCGCAGTACGAAGGACGTAAGGTGAAGGTGGATCCGGAGCATGCTCAGAAGCATCAACTTAAGGCAGGTGCTGGGGTGCTTGGGGCAGTCGCGTCAGCTTGATATGCCTACTACGAGCACCGCCAGAAGAACGCCCACAATGGTCAACGCTATGAGTGAAGCAAGAACTTGTGCTGTACTTATCAATAGCTATATATAACTGATACACAAGATACGACAATCCCGCAGACTGATTGTCGTCTCTCTTTCATGAATAAACTACTTATAATTATCTCCACACTTTGATTTGATGAAAAATCTCTCTCTCTCTCACACACACACGTTAAAAACGAATTTTAAGGCTACGCTTGTCAGACCAACATGGAGGTGGATGCAGTATCAAACTATCTTGAAGACAAGCGTTTATGTATCACGTCCTTTCATCTATCTAGCGTTACGAGTGGTTGAAGTCGCCCACATGATTCTGGAGCTTTCATGGATATCTCAGTTGATGTACTTGTAGGTCAGAGTCTTTTGTCCTAATACTCTTTCACTTATCTTCTTGTAATCCTGTCGTGAATCCTTCATGATCTCTGTTTGTTTGTGGAGGTTGGAGTGGCATATGAAAGGGTATCATCATGAAGCATCAAACAATGAATAGTATGCACGAGACAAGGAGGGCATTAGTTTATAATGTATTCAGGTAGCAAATTAAGGAAGGGAGGAATCATTCCTCTCTCTTAAAAAAAACATTATAATCCTAGTGTGCGTGCAAAGATCTACTGTGATGTTGTATGCGCATGCTGTGTACATGTATTCTCGTACACAAAAAAGTAGTCAAAACATTTGTTATCTTGGGCATCAAATTGCTCATCCTTTGTTTCATTGGGCTCCAAAATCGCCACCATCAACTGCTTTTTGTGTGTCAAATTTCCACCATCATTTGTTTTCTTGGGTGTCAAATCATTAATCGTTTGCTTTATTGGGCCTAGAGAGGGGAATGCCTAAGCACTGTAGGGACATAAGGTTAGTGGCGGAGGAATACTAGGGACTGAGAGGGGGAGGAAAATGCCCATATAAGGAGCTCAACAAAAATATGATGCTGATGTTGCTTACCTCCAAAAACAGTTGGAGAGTGAGCATATGAATGAAGGAGATTCTATGGATAGTTTTTTGACAAAGATCAATGATTTGAAGGAGTAGCTGATTTCTATTGATGAAGTATTGCTAGATAGATCACTTGTGTAGACTATTCTTAAACGTTGTCGTTTGTTGCAAGAAGACCTCTCCTAGTAGAACAGGTCCGTTATGTGTGTTATAGATGAAGCTTTCCTAGCTAGTTAGAATGGCAAAGGTAAATTCAACTCATCTAATGGTAAGCAAAAATCTACTAATGTTGTGTAGTTAAGGAAGGATGAAAAAGGTGAGAAGAAAAGAGAAAAGCAGAAATAGTTTTGCAAATATTGTAAGGGAAATGATCATGTCATAAAGAGTTGTGCAAAACTAGCTGCAAAATAGGCAAAGAAGAAAGAGGCTAGAATGGTTGTTGCAGAGGCTGTACACCTAAAACGAAGCCTGCTAATCTTGTTCAAAACGATGAATGGTCATTCACTACTATATGCAGATATGACCCATCTTCTCATGAGCAGTGTATGTTTCTAGTAGACTCAGATGTTTAGTCCTTTGATAGTGGGGCAACCAAACATATTACCTCACAACATAGTTTCTTCAATTCACTTGAGCCTGCCCCTACAAGGTGTACTTTCACATGCACTAAAAACTCCTCTTATCCTATCATGGGAGTTGATAAGTTCATTATGAATGCCATCGATGGTAGTTCTTTTACATTGTAATATGCTTTGTATGTACCAGGGATCAAGAAAAAATGTTTGTCAATTTCAACGTTACTTAACATTGGCTTAGTTGTCAAATTTATTGATGTCAGATGTAGAATTCATGATCTCTCAAATGGATATGTTATTATTGCTTTTGGCATTTTAAGTCATGGGTTGTATAAGCACATAGACTATGCAAAATTTATGAATGATAAAACATGTGTAGTTTAAGTTCTCAAGCTATGTCAGATGCAAAGCTTTGGCATTCAAGTTTTGATCATTTGCATTTCATTAGTTTGATATGCCTATACAAATTTGAAATTGCATCCTCTTTCTATAAACTTGAGGCACCTTGAAAACATGTCTCTAAAGGCCTTAGTTTGGGAAAGATGCAACATTCATCCTTTCTAAAAGATGGTTCAGTTCGAGCTCCTTGTAAATTGCAGCTTGTTTACAGTGATGTATGTCATCCTATGCAAACACCTTATTTTGGGAACTACCTTTACTTCATGAATTTTATTAATGATTTCTCTAGGCATGCATGTGTATATCACTGAAAGCAAATTTTGAAGTGTTTATGTACTTTAAACATTTTCTGGTTATGGCTAAAAATATGTGAGCATGTAAATTGAGCAACCCTCCATTTTGATCGAGGGGGAAAATACATGTCTTGAGTGTGGGATAAAACATCATTTTAATAGTTTTTAATACACCTCAACAAAATGGATTTTCTTAAAGAAGGAACACATCTCTCATGGAGATGGTGAGGTGTATAGTCAAAAGTGAAGCCTTACCACATAACTTCTAGCTTAAGGCTTTTGTGTGTGCAACATATGTATTTAACATGTGGCCTATCAAAGCACTGCAATCTATCAGTCCATATGAGGCTTGGCATGGTCACAAGCCATCTGTTGCTCATCCGCATGTCTTTTGTTGTCTGGAATATGCATTAGTGCTCGGATGATAAGCACTAAAATGTATATTTGTTGGGTATAGTTTTGAAATCAAAGGCTATCATCTGTATCATCCATAGGGTACATGCAATTCGGTTAGCCATGATGTTTCTTTGGTAGAAGATATAATTTATCCATTACTTTCATGTACCAAGGAGACTTCAGTTATCTTGAGAGATATGTATGACACTTTGTTTCCTCTTTCTACAAGTGGAGAATCAAGTTCTAGTCCAAATGAAGAAATTTTGCATCCTTTATAGGTTCACATGATGATGATGTATATCATTCCATTTCTAATACAAATTTACATGATGCATTTATTGATGAGAAGGTTGTTATAGAGGAGGAAAAAAGCTATGCCTAAATGGATGGTACAGACTTTGAGAGATAGCAAACTAGATGCACCTCTATCATATTATACTTGTTCAGGCCCTCATGGTGCTTCCTTTGCATCAAATTGCTATGCAATATCTGCCTCTAGTGTTTGTGATAAGAACGAGCCTATTTCTTTTGACGAAGCACAAAATTCAAAAAATTAGATGGTTGCTATGCCATCAGATTATGATGCTATTATGAAGAATAGTACCTCGTCTTTATGTGATTTGCCTCCATGCAAAAAGTCCATTGGTGGTCAATCGGTATACAAGCTGAAACATAAAGCTGATGGAATAATTGGTACGTATAAGGCTAAGGTTGTTGTAAAAGGTTATGCTCAAGAGAGAGGCATTGATTTTGATGAGACGTTTTCACCCTCTTGCTAAATGACCACCGTTCGTAGCATATCTGCACTTGTAGTTCATCATTGTTGGAATGTACATTAGTTTTAAATTAAAACTACATTTTTGAATGGTGAATTACATGAAGAAGTGTATGTATTTGAGCCCCATCGTTCACTACAGAAAGGGCATGAGAAAAAAGTTTGCAGGTTAAAAAAGGAGTTATATGGTTTGAAGCAAGGACCATGTGCTTGGTATGAAATGATACATTCGTACTTGCTTCTACATAGTTTTGAGAATAGTTCAACTGACACACCTTATACGTTAAGCATGCAAATGATGTACTTTTGATCATTCTTATGTATGTTGATGACATGCTGCTCACTAGTTCTAATGAGAAGCATGTTTTTTAGATTAAGGATGATTTGAATGCCTCTTTTGAGATGTCAAATTTGGTCCATCTGCACCATGATCTTGGCATTGATTTTATGCAAGGTAATGGAGGAATAGTTTTGTGTGAAACAAAATATCTTGACACATTATTGCAACATGACATGAAGAGTGATTAGAATAATCTAGCAATGCATACTGATAGAGGTAGCACATGGATTCTTTTTCGGACGACCAGATTTCTCCTTTCGGGTGATTTAAAAAATGCATCAAATGTACATGATAAACCAATGACTGGAATCTCGGTGACCTTATCGAACATTCGGTCACCCAATTTCACTGCACATGATAGTAAAAGCACCGGATCTCCGATGGCTTTTATTGAAATTAGTATTCAATTATATGCAAATAAATTAAAAGAAAACTACAAAAGAATAAATATACGTATTGCAATCTCTATCACAAAAAAAAAAAGAATATGACCTTGAGTTTTTATATTTTAATACTATTGAATACTTAGGATATCCCCCGAGTTTGGGACCTTGGCTATGGTTGACCCTTGTCCCACACACACATGGAATGGTCTCTGTCAACCAATGTCTTACAGAAGGGTAATCATGTGAGTCATAGATTGGAATAAATCATTGCCATCACCCACCTTGTTCTCCATGTGTGTTCAATTTCTATCCATTCCCTTTTCCATAAGTGGAAGAATATCTGTTTTATGTTTATCATGATAAACATATGTGAAAAGGAGGAGGTTATGCTGATACAGAGAGAAAAAAACTACATTACCATGTTTTGTCTCATTCTTGTTTGTTGACAAGTGTACGGAATCATAATTTTTCTGTTTAGAGCTTATGTTTACTCTGTATGTGTGTCTGGGGAGAGAGAGAGAGAGAGAGAGAGAGAGAGAGAGAGAGAGAGAGAGAGAGAGAGAGAGAGAGAGAGAGAGAGAGAGAGAGAGAGAGAGAGAGCTTGTGTTTACTGTCTGTATGTGTCTCTGTGTGTGTCGAGAGAGACAGAGAGACTCATTGAGATTCTTAGCCGCACTGAACAATGAGCTAGCTTTAGTGGAGAATACATGTCCACTTTGTAGATTCGGAGAATAGGAGAGAGCACGCAACCTCGGTTCCACCACCTCCTTACATCGACGCTGAATGAATGAGAACTCACTATATATACGTACAACACCCTCTCAGACCTCCACGCTGCGGAGTGGAGTTGGACTTGGAGAGAAGTTCTGTGGTGAAATATGTCGTGTCATCATCATCATCATGAATGTACTGAATACGTGCAGGAGGAATGCTTCGAATGCGAGCGCGTGTATTCCTCCCGACCACCGACTTGCGAGTATGACTGCAGGGAACGTTCTTCATATCATGAAGCAGGACGGAGTAGCTATCCTAGCGCGCATAACAGCAACTTCAAGCGGAATGAACGCTTGGGCGAGCTAGGAGCTATGGCAAGTACTGCCTTTGCCATGGTAGGAATCCTTCTTCTGGGAGCGTTTTCTATCTTGGGTTGGCGTTGTTAGCTCTTCCTTCTTCTTTATGTGCATGAAACTCATTCAGCCTTACCTTGTTCTCTGTCTGTTAATCAGCCTCACCTTCTTCTCTGCGCATGAAACTGATTTGTTTCTTCTGTTTCTTGATCGAAGTACGAAGGACGTAAGGCGAAGGTGGATCCGGAGCATGCTCAGAAGCATCAACTTGAGGCAGGTGCTGGGGCGCTTGGGGCAGTCGCGTCAGCTGGATATGCCTACTACGAGCACCGCCAAAAGAACGCCCACAATGGTCAACGCTATGAGTGAAGCAAGAACTTGTGCTGTACTTATCAATAGCTATATATAACTGATACACAAGATACGACAATCCCGCAGACTGATTGTCGTCTCTCTTTCATGAATGAACTACTTATAATTATCTCCACACTTTGATTTGATGAAAAGTCTCTCTCTCTCACACACACACACGTTGAAACGAATTTTAAGGCTACGCTTGTCAGCCCAAGATGGAGGTGGATGCAGTATCATACTATCTTGAAGACAAGCGTTTATGTATCTCGTCCTTTCATCTATGTAGCGTTACGAGTGGTTGAAGTCTCCCACATGATTCTGGAGCTTTCATGGATATCTCAGTTGATGTACTTATAGGTCAGAGTCTTTTGTCCTAATACTCTTTCCCTTATCTTCTTGTAATCCTGTCGTGAATCCTTCATGATCTTTGTTTGTTTATGGAGGTTGGAGTGGCATATGAAAGGGTATCATCATGAAGCATCAAACAATGAATAGTATGCACGAGACAAGGACGGCATTAGTTTATAATGTATTCAGGTAGCAAATTAAGGAAGGGAGGAATCATCCCTCTCTCTTAAAAAAAGACATTATAATCCTAGTGTCCGTGCAAAGATCTAGTGTGATGTTGTATGCGCATGCTGTGCACATGTATTCTCGTACACAAAAAAGTAATCAAAACATTTGTTATCTTGGGCATCAAATTGCTCATCGTTTGTCTTATTGGGCTGCAAAATCGTCACCATCATCTGCTTTATGTGTGTCAAATAGCCACCATCATTTGTTTTCTTGGGTGTCAAATCGTCAATCGTTTGTTTTATTGGGCCTAGAGAGGGGAATGCCTAAGCACTGTAGGGACACAGGGCTAGTGGCGGAGGAATACTAGGGACCGAGAGGGGGAGGAAAATGCCCATATAAGGAGCTCAACAAAAATGTGATGCTCATGTTGCTTACCTCCAAAAAGAGTTGGAGAGTGAGCATATGAATGAAGGAGATTCTATGGATAGTTTTTTGACAAAGATCAATGATTTGAAGGAGTAGCTGATTTCTATTGATGAAGTATTGCTAGATACATCACTAGACTATTCTTAATCGTCTTCGTTTGTTGCAAGAAGACCTCTCCTAGTAGAATAGGTCCGTTATGTTTGTTGTAGATGAAGCTTTCCTAGCTAGTTAGAATGGCAAAGGTAAATTTAACTCATCTTATGGTAAGCAAAAATCTACTAATGTTGTGTAGTTGAGGAAGGAAGAAAAAGGTGAGAAGAAAAGAGAAAAAACAGAAATAGTTTTGCAAATATTGTAAGGGAAATGATCATGTCATAAAGAGTTGTGCGAAACTAGCTGCAAAATAGGCAAAGAAAAAAGAGGCTAGAATGGTTGTTGCAGAGGCCTGTACACCTAAAACAAAGCCTGCTAATCTTGTTCAAAATGATGAATGGGCATTTACTACTATATGCAGGTATGACCCATCTTCTCATGAGCAGTGTATGTTTCTAGTAGACTCAGATGTTTAGTCCTTTGATAGTGGCGCAACCAAACATATTACCTCATAGCATAGTTTCTTCAATTCACTTGAGCCTGCCCCTACAAGGTGTACTTTCACATGCACTAAAAACTCCTCTCATCCTATCATGGGAGTTGATAAGATCATTATGAATGCTATTGATGGTAGTTCTTTTACATTGTAATATGCTTTGTATGTACTAGGGATCAAGAAAAAATATTTGTCAATTTCAACACGACTTAACATTGGCTTGGTTGTCAAATTTATTGATGTCAGATGTACAATTCATGATCTCTCAAATGGATATGTTATTATTGCTTTTGGCAATTTATGTCATGGGTTGTATAAGGACATAGACTATGCAAAATTTTATGAATGATTAAACATGTGTAGTTTAAGTTCTCAAGCTATGTCAGATGCAAAGCTTTGGCATTCAGGTTTTGGTCATTTGCATTTCATTAGTTTGATATGCCTATACAAATTTGAAATGGCATCCTTTTTCTATAAACTTGAGGCACCTTGTAAACATGTCTCTGAAGGCCTTAGTTTGGGAAAGATGCAACATTCATCCTTTCTAAGAGATGGCTCAGTTCGAGCTCCTTGTAAATTGCAGCTTGTTTACAGTGATGTATGTCATCCTATGCAAACACCTTATTTTGGGAACTACCTTTACTTCATGAATTTTATTAATGATTTCTCTAGGCATGCATGTGTATATCACTGAAAGCAAATTTTGAAGTGTTTATGTGCTTCAAACATTTTCTGGTTATGGCTAAAAATATGTGAGCATGTAAATTGAGCAACCCTCCATTTTGATCGAGGGGGAAAATACATGTCTTGAGTGTGGGATAAGACATCATTTTAATAGTTTTTCATACACCTCAACAAAATGGATTTGCTAAGAGAAAGAACATGTCTCTCATGGAGATGGTGAGGTGTATCCTCAAAAGTGAAGCCTTACCACATAACTTCTAGCTTAAGGCTTTTGTGTGTGCAACATATGTATTTAACATGTGGCCTATCAAAGCACTACAATCTATCACTCCATATGAGGCTTGGCATGGTCACAAGCCATATGTTGCTCATCTGCATGTCTTTGGTTGTCCGGCATATGCATTAGTGCTGGGATAATAAGCACTAAAATGTATATTTGTTGGGTATAGTTTTGAAATCAAAGGCTATCATTTGTATCATACATAGGCTAAATGCAATTTGGTTAGCCATGATGTTTCTTTGGTAGAAGAGATAATTTATCCATTACTTTCATGTACCAAGGAGACTTCAATTATCTTGAGAGATATGCATGACACTTTGTTTCCTCTTTTTACAAGTGGAGAGTCAAGTTCTAGTCCAAATGAAGAAATTTTGCATCCTTTATAGGTTCACATGATGATGATGTATATCATTCCATTTCGAATATAAATTTACATGATGTATTTATTGATGAGAAGGTTGTTTTAGAGGAGGAAAAAAGCTATGCCTAAATGGATGGTGCAGACTTTGAGAGGTAGCAAACTAGATGCACCTCTATCATATTATACTTGTTCAGGCCCTCATGGTGCTTCCTTTGCATCAAATTGCTATGCAATGTCTGCCTATAGTCTTTGTGATGAGAGCAGGCCTATTTATTTTGATGAAGCACAAAATTCAAAAAATTGGATGGTTGCTATGCCATCAGATTATGATGCTATTATGAAGAATAGTAACTCGTCTTTATGAGATTTGCCTCCATGCAAAAAGTTCATTGGTGGTCAATCGGTATACAAGCTGAAACATAAGCCTAATGGAATAATTGGTACGTATATGGCTAGGTTTGTTGTAAAAGGTTATGCTCAAGAGAGAGGCATTGATTTTGATGAGACGTTTTCACCCGCTTGCTGAATGACCACTGTTCGTAGCATATGTGCACTTGTAGTTCATCATTGTTGGAATGTACATTAGTTTTAAATTAAAAGTACATTTTTGAATGGTGAATTACAAGAAGAAGTGTATGTATTTGAGCCCCATCGTTCACTACTGAAAGGGCATGAGAAAAAAGTTTGCAGGTTAAAAAAGGAGTTATATGGTTTGAAGCAAGGACCATGTGCTTGGTATGAAATAATACATTCGTACTTGATTCTACATAGTTTTGAGAATAGTCAACTGAGACACCTTATACGTTAAGCATGCAAATGATGTACTTTTGATTATTCTTATGTATGTTGATGACATGCTGCTCACTAGTTCTAATGAGGAGCATGTTTTTAGATTAAGGATGATTTGAATGCCTCTTTTGAGATGTCAAATTTGGTCCATTTGCACCATGATCTTGGCGTTGATTTTATGCAAGGTAATGGAGGAATAGTTTTGTGTCAAACAAAAGATCTTGACACATTATTGCAACATTTTGGACATGAAGAGTGATTAGAATAATCAAGCAATGCATACTGATAGAGGTAGCACATGGATTCTTTTTTGGACGACCGGATTTCTCCTTTCGGGTGATACAAAAAATTCATCAAATGTACATGATAAACCAATGACTGGAATCTCGGTGACCTTATCGAACCTTCGGTCACCCAATTTCACTGCACATGATAGTAAAACCACCGGATCTCCGATGGCTTTATTGAAATTATTATTCAATTATATGCAAATATATTAAAAAAAAAACTACAAAAGAATAAATATACGTATTGCAATCTCTATAAAAAAAAAAGAGATTATGACGTTGAGTTTTTATATTTTAATACTATTGAATACCTTAGGATATCCCCTGAGTTTGGGACCTTGGCTATGGTTGACCCTTGTCCCACACACACATGGAATGGTCTCTGTCGACCAATGTGTGAGAGAAGGGTAATCATGTGAGTCATAGATTGGAATAAATCATTGCCATCACCCACCTTGTTCTCCATGTGTGTTCAATTTCTATCCATTCCCTTTTCCATAACTGGAAGAATATCTGTTTTATGTTTATCATGATAAACATATGTGAAAAGGAGGAAGTTATGCTGATACAGAGAGAAAAAAACTACATTACCATGTTTTGTCTCATTCTTGTTTGTTGACAAGTGTACGGAATCATAATTTTTCTGTTTAGAGCTTATGTTTACTGTCTGTATGTGTGTCTGAAGAGAGAGAGAGAGAGAGAGAGAGAGAGAGAGAGAGAGAGCTTGTCTTTACTGTCTATGTATATGTCTGTGTGTGTGTGTCGAGAGAGAGAGACTCATTGAGATTCTTAACCGCACTGAACAATGAGCTACCTTTAGTGGAGAATACATGTCGACTTTGTAGATTCGGAGAATAGGAGAGAGCACGCAACCTCGGTTCCACCACCTCCTTACATCGACGCTGAATGAATGAGAGCTCACTATATATACGTACAACACCCTCTCAGACCTCCAGGCTGCGGAGTGGAGTTGGACTTGGAGAGAAGTTCTGTGGTGAAATATGTCGTGTCATCATCATCATCATGAAAGTCCTGAATACGTGCAGCAGGAATGCTTCGAATGCGAGCGCGTGTATTCCTCCCGACCACCGACTTGCGAGTATGAGTGCAGGGAACGTGCTTCGTATCATGAAGCAGGACGGAGTAGCTATCGTAGCGCGCATAACAGCAAGTTCAAGCGGAATGAACGCTTGGGCGAGCTAGGAGCTTTGGCAAGTACTGCCTTTGCCATGGTAGGAATCCTTCTTCTCGGAGCGTTTTCTATCTTGGGTTGGCGTTGTTAGCTCTTCCTTCTTCTTTATGTGCATGAAACTCATTCAGCCTTACCTTGTTCTCTGTCTGTTAGTCAGCCTCACCTTCTTCTCTGCGCATGAAACTGATTTGTTTCTTCTGTTTATTGATCGCAGTACGAAGGACGTAAGGCGAAGGTGGATCCGGAGCATGGTCAGAAGCATCAACTTGAGGCAGGTGCTGGGGCGCTTGGGGCAGTCGCGTCAGCTGGATATGCCTACTACGAGCACCGCCAGAAGAACGCCCACAATGGTCAACGCTATGAGTGAAGCAAGAACTTGTGCTGTACTTATCAATAGCTATATATAACTGATACACAAGATACGACAATCCCGCAGACTGATTGTCGTCTCTCTTTCATGAATAAACTACTTATAATTATCTCCACACTTTGATTTGATGAAAAGTCTCTCTCACACACACACACGTTGAAACGAATTTTAAGGCTACGCTTGTCAGACCAACATGGAGGTGGATGCAGTATCATACTCTCTTGAAGACAAGCGTTTAAGTATCTCGTCCTTTCATCTATCTAGCGTTACGAGTGGTTGAAGTCGCCCACATGATTCTGGAGCTTTCATGGATATCTCAGTTGATGTACTTATAGGTCAGAGTCTTTTGTCCTAATACTCTTTCCCTTATCTTCTTGTAATCCTGTCGTGAGTCCTTCATGATCTGTGTAATACTCTTTCCCTTATCTTCTTGTAATCCTGTCGTGAGTCCTTCATGATCTGTGTTTGTTTGTGGAGGTTGGAGTGGCATATGAAAGGGTATCATCATGAAGCATCAAACAATGAATAATATGCACGAGACAAGGAGGGCATTAGTTTATAATGTATTCAGGTATCAACTTAAGGAAGGGAGGAATCATCCCTCTCTCTTAAAATAAACATTATAATCCTAGTGTCCGTGCAAAGATCTACTGTGATGTTGTATGCGCATGCTGTGTACATGTATTTTCGTACACAAAAAAGTAGTCAAAACATTTGTTATCTTGGGCATCAAATTGGTCATCGTTTGTTTTATTGGGCTCCAAAATCGCCAGCATCATCTGCTTTTTGTGTGTCAAATCGCCACCATCATTTGTTTTCTTGGGTGTCAAATCGTCAATCGTTTGTTTTATTGGGCCTAGAGAGGGGAATGCCTAAGCACTGTAGGGACACAGGGCTAGTGGCGGAGGCTAGGGACTGAGAGGGGGAGGAAAATGCCCATATAAGGAGCTCAACAAAAATGTGATGCTCATGTTGCTTACCTCCAAAAACAGTTGGAGAGTGAGCATATGAATGAAGGAGATTCTATGGATAGTTTTTTGACAAAGATCAATGATTTGAAGGAGTAGCTGATTTCTATTGATGAAGTATTGCTAGATAGATCACTTGTGTAGACTATTCTTAATCGTCTTCGTTTGTTGCAAGAAGACCTCTCCTAGTAGAACAGGTCCGTTATGTGTGGTGTAGATGAAGCCTCCCTAGCTAGTTAGAATGGCAAAGGTAAATTTAACTCATCTAATGGTAAGCAAAAATCTACTAATGTTGTGTAGTTGAGGAAGGAAGAAAAAGGTGAGAAGAAAAGAGAAAAGCAGAAATAGTTTTGCAAATATTGTAAGGGAAATGATCATGTCATAAAGAGCTGTGCAAAACTAGCTGCAAAATAGGAAAAGAAGAAAGAGGCTAGAATGGTTGTTGCAGAGGCCTGTACACCTAAAACGAAGCCTGCTAATCTTGTTCAAATGATGAATGGGCATTTACTACTATATGCAGGTATGACCCATCTTCTCATGAGCAGTGTATGTTTCTAGTAGACTCAGATGTCTAGTCCTTTGATAGTGGGGCAACCAAACATATTACCTCACAACATAGTTTCTTCAATTCACTTGAGCCTGCCCCTACAAGGTGTACTTTCACATGCACTAAAAACTCCTCTTATCCTATCATGGGAGTTGATAAGTTCATTATGAATGCTATCGTTGGTAGTTCTTTTACATTGTAATATGCTTTGTATGTACCACGGATCAAGAAAAAATGTTTGTCAATTTCAACATTACTTAACATTGGCTTGGTTGTCAAATTTATTGATGTTAGATGTACAATTCATGATCTCTCAAATGGATATGTTATTATTGCTTTTGGCATTTTATGTCATGGGTTGTATAAGCACATAGACTATGCAAAATTTATGAATGATTCAACATGTGTAGTTTAAGTTCTCAAGCTATGTCAGATGCAAAGCTTTGGCATTTAGGTTTTGGTCATTTGCATTTCATTAGTTTGATATGCCTATACAAATTTCAAATGGCATCCTCTTTCTATAAACTTGAGGCACCTTGTAAACATGTCTCTGAAGGCCTTAGTTTGGGAAAGATGCAATATTCATCCTTTTTAAAAGATGGTTCAGTTCGAGCTCCTTGTAAATTGGAGCTTGTTTACAATGATGTATGTCATCCTATGCAAACACCTTATTTTGGGAACTACCTTTACTTCATGAATTTTATTAATGATTTCTCTAGGCATGCATGTGTATATCACTCAAAGCAAATTTTGAAGTGTTTATGTGCTTCAAACAATTTCTGGTTATGGCTAAAAATATGTGAGCATGTAAATTGAGCAACCCTCCATTTTGATCGAGGGGGAAAATACATGTCTTGAGTGTGGGATAAAACATGATTTTAATAGTTTTTAATACACCTTAACAAAATGGATTTGCTAAAAGAAAGAACATGTCTCTCATGGAGATGGTGAGGTGTATCGTCAAAAGTAAAGCCTTACCACATAACTTCTAGCTTAAGGCTTTTGTGTGTGCAACATATGTATCTAACATGTGGCCCATCAAAGCACTACAATCTATCACTCCATATGAGGCTTGGTATTGTCACAAGCCATCTGTTGCTCATCTGCATGTCTTTGGTTGTCTGGCATATGCATTAGTGCTCGGATAATAAGCACTAGAATGTATATTTGTTGGGTATAGCTTTGAAATCAAAGGCTATCATCTGTATCATCTATGTAATGTATTGACAAAATTAGTGAATAGTGGGACAAACAGCTACATCATGCTATTTGGGCTTATCAAGTTGCCTATAAAACGGTACTGAATGCCACCCCATTTCAGATGGTCTTTGGACAGAATGCTGTGCTACCATTGGAATTTCTCATCCCAGCCTTAAAAGTAGCACAAGAGTATGAGTGGAATGGACATGAATTGTCCTCTAGGATCTTTGATCTAGAACACTTAGGTGAGACAAGGCTACGCGCGGCGGCAGGCATCTATGCTGCAAAGAAAAGACAAAAGGCATACTTTGATGCACACATCAAAGATAAATGATTGAAAGAGGGAGACCTAGTGTTGGTGTACACACTAAAACAACATGCTCGTAAGTTGGAAAAAAGAGGATACGGACCCATGATCATTAATAGAATTTCCACTAGTGGTGCAGTTCAGTTGGCCACTCTAGAAGGAGATATCTTGCCAAACTATATTAGTGGATGTAGAGTCAAGTTATACCAAGAACCTCTTACAGAGGATATGCTAATGAGACTCAACACTGCTAAGAAGCGAAAAGAAGAAGAGTTAAGGGTGAGAGAAGAAGCACAGGCAGAGGCCAGAGAGCGTATTAGGCAAAATAAGTTAAGGTAACTAGGCCTAGATGTCAACTCAAAAGCCCCAAAATATCACATGGATATGAACCAAAAATTGGGCATTACTACTTCTCAAGTCATTGACCGACGTCCCTTTGTGACCATAGAGATAGGACAAGGAAAGGGTGCCAGGACTATGAAAGCATTGATTGACTCAGGTGTAGCAAGTACTGTAGTTAGACTATCCTACTGCCAAGACTTGCAGTTGAACATCAATCCCATAGAAGCTTATCTCATAGGATTGGGAGGTGTGGAAACCCCTTGTTTGGGCGAGGTGGAACTTCCCATCTACCTTCAAGATGTTCCAATGAAAGTCAAAGTGCTAGTGTGTCAAGATGAGAACCTTACAGAACCACTTGTCTTGGTTCAAGATTGGATCTATGACCATGCAGTTAACTTAAACCTAAGAAGTCAAATTCTTCAAGTTTCGGTACATGAACAATGCATTACGTTAGAATTAGAGAACTACATGCTCACAGATCATGGCACCACACACTCTTTTAGTTCCTCTAGGACTAATCTTCACGAACAAGATGCTGTATGTGTCAAAAGCTCTATGATCCAGAAGGACTCAATCATGGAAGGACAGTCACAAAGGCAAGCAAACCCTCCTTTTTTTTTGAAGAGTGAAGCATCCATAGTAGTTCAACCTCAGAAGCAAGCACAACAACTCAAGACAACTGCTATAGCAAATAGAAAGACACCCTTCAACAAAAAAATAGTTCCGAGCATGAAGCAGATCTGGGTACACAAAGGAGAGCAACCACCAGCCTTGCCCCCACAAATCCCATCCAGGCAAGCCAACCAGACCAGAAGACGAAGGAAGAAGCTTGGACAAGCTCAACCACAAGGTATCCGACAAGTTTGGGTGCCTAAGAAATTAGTTGCAGCTAGAGATGTGGGTACCTAAGAAGCTCTTACATCCACAACAACCTATGTTCTCCCGCATGCGAAAGGTCTCAACAAAGAAGCCACAAAGAGAAAAGGGTAAGAACCGCATACAGAGATTGAAAGAAGATCAAATCACCTCTTCACCTCTAAAATGGACTCCAATAAGGAGGATTACATTAGTTCGAGACTCAATGGATACCTCCACCAAGGTTGGCATCAACCTCTGCAAATAACATCAAAAGCCTCGACGAGCGACAGCCATATGCTCCTTGCACAACCTTGTCTTTTGCACCATTCAGGTCATGCATTTCCAAAGTATGCATTAATATAGGGCCACATTACATGGCCGTGCATAGACACAATTAAGAGTCCCATGCATGAGAGCACATTGACACATGTAAACCATTTTTTGATACTAAACTTTGTCTTCTTGTTTTGTGACATTGTTCCAAAAAAAAAAGAGAAAAGAAAAGAAAAGAAAGAACTTGTTCCCAGGTTTTGCTCATGAAACATGAATGAGTCATGCTTAGTTGAAGGTGGAGCTGTTGATTACTGGGCATTTATCAGTTTGGATAGAAGTGTGCCTCGACTAGCAGATGATATAATTGCTGCCTTAACTCCTAGATGTCAAGAACTTTGCATGAACATGGAATCCACAACTATTGTTTCCCCTTACCATGCTACGAGGGAAGAGCTTGAAGTTCCACAACTTGAGCGATGCTTCACTACTGTATGTACGAGAGCATCCAAGGAGATATCTGCAAGAGGTAGTTTGGGTACACTACAAATCCTTGTATGTATACTGGGTGAGAAGACTCATGCTTATGGTGAGCTAAAGAGAATATGTGAAACTCAGCTTGGTGTAATTACCCAATGTTGTTTGTCAAGAAATATAAAGAAATTCAATTCTGAGTATTTGGCAAATGTTGCTTTGAAAAGAGGAAACACACCAGGCACTCAAAGGAATTTTCATCAGTGGCCCCTCACGATGGAAATTCATTGACAATGTTCCATCCCAAAGGCCGAGTGTACAACACGAAGGGATGAACATCGATTGATGCTTCACCATGGTAAGTATCTTTTACCGTGGCAACACCATAACCATGATAGATTAGGAAACCTCTTCGTCGGCATACCCTTGATCACTTAGCTCAAGACCCCAATTTTTGCACCATACTTCTTCCAATGCATTTTCCAAGTAAGCATGTATAGGGATACATTACAAGGCCATGCACAAGGCACATATTTTCCTCAACCCATGCACGAACACATTTACCCATCATTCATTATGGGTTATTAGTACTTGGCATGATCACTATGAACATCATTTTAAGAAGATCAAGAGGCCATCAATGGCGACTCACAACGACACAATCATGCTGGAATCCAAGGAAGGAGCGCATACCAAGAGACAACAACTTCCAAAGGCTTTTAGTGACAAATGAAGAATCGGACAACCAACCCAACCACATTTAGAAGGTAGACGACTCTTGTTCCTACCGAACAGACAAGACCTCTCAAAGCACTATAGGGAACAACCATTACAACAAGGGTCTGTCAAGGATGACAGACTCGAGAGGGAGGGGAGTGTTGAAGCTGAAGGTCAAGGACAAAGTATAGGAGCACATCAAAGAGGTGGACACACAAGAAGAAGGAGCAAGTAGGGGGCTCCAGAAAGTGTATGTCAATTTTTTAGAAGAAATCCCTATAAAAATAGTGATTTTCATCACTAAAAACCATTGTAAATACCATTTTCTATTTTTGTAACTCCATTTTGTTCAAGCCAAGCAATCCTCAAGCTTGAGGAGTATTAGGAGTATCATCCTACCAATTTTCATAATTTTTAGACTTCATTCGTGCCCTCAAATAAGCCCTGGAACCTAATTTTTAACTAGGCCGGACACTAGGTCTGGACAGGGCCAAAACTAGTCAAAAAACTATAAAAAGAGCTAGAGAGCTCATTTTTGAGGTTAGCTTGTTAGAGAATAGAGCTTTTGTAAGAGAATTCATTTGCAATCGAAGCTTTCCATTGTTCCTCTCTTTGATCTTACCTTGTGCGCGTGTGTGTGTATGTGTGTGCATGTTTGTGTGCTTTCACTCACGCACTGGTGCCTTCACTTGCTCGTGGTCTTCATACTGGTCCTCATGTCTCCGTGAATTGACAAGTAAAGGAGGTGGTGCTTACGCTTGAACTACAGTGGAGATCTATGTTACCTTCATTCATGGGTTGTGCTAACACACATCCTATGGCATAATTGGATGCATCCACATGTACATGGAATGGCTTGCTCCAATCCGGGGTTGTCAACATAGGTGTTGAGCACAAACGTTTTTTAAGTTCATTAAATGAATTCTCGCATTCGTTTGTCCATTCAAACTTGGTCAAAAGAGAGTACAGAGGCTTGGCTATGATTGCATACATCTGTATGAATTGTCTGTAATAACTGCAATGGCCCATAAATGCCTGTACTTCTTTTACGTTATTTGGTCTAGGTAGTTCTGTGATTACTTTCACTTTTTCTTCATTTGTAGAGATTCCGTTCTTTGACACAATGTGTCCTAAAATTTTGCCTTGTCTGACCATGAAAACACACTTTTTTGGGTTCAGACAAACCTGATATTCTCGACATTCGTCAAATACTTGTCTTAATTCTGGGATATGCGTCTGTCTCATATTCGAATGAGCACATAAGTCGTCGATATAAACTTCCAAACTCTTTCGTAAGAATTCCTTGAAAACATGACACATGAGTCGATGGAAAGTGGCGGGTGCATTTGTTAAGCCAAAAGGCATCACACGAAATGCAAAAATGCCCCATTCTGTGGCAAAAGCCATCTTGTGTTGATCTTCTGGAGCAATGGCTACTTGATTATAGCCTGAGAAACCATCAAGAAAGCTATAAACTTCCTTGCCCGCAACTCTTTCCAATAAGTGTTCCGTGATAGGAAGAGGATAACTGTCTCTAATCGTGGTGGCATTAACTTTTTTAAGGTTAATACACACACACAATTTGCCATTCTTCTTGGGCACAACCACAATGGGGGATACGCATTCGGTATGCTCAATTTCGTAAATGAATCCTGCTTCTATCAAACGATCTATTTCTTTTTTAATCTTCGCAGCATAGTTATCATTGTACGTGTATGGTTTCTGTTTCATAGGTTTTGCATCTGGAGTCATGGGGATTCTATGGGAGCATATATCTGGGCCTACTCCTTTCAAATCTTTGTAACTCGAGGCAAACACATCTCTATATTCGCGCAATAGGGCAACTAATTCTTCTTCTTCTTCATTCGTCAAATCATGCCCCATGTATGTACATTTTTCTTCTTCTCCTTCTATGGCAACTATGATTTTTTTGGTTTTCTCTCAATTATCATATACTTCTCCAATGTCTTCTGTTAGGCATTCGTGCCATGATTCTTCTAACTTTTATTTCATACTTCTTGAAGTTCTCGAGAACCTCAAACAAGGATTCTTTTTCTTTTGGCAAGGTTTCTTTCTTCTTTATTTTCTTTCCTTCACTTTTGGCAGTCACTTGTGTGGCTAACCTCACCTCATTCATAATTTCTTCGTGCCTCTGAGGGTAAGTTTCTACTTCGTAGAAGTATTCTTCGTCTGATGCAAAGGGTGGGTCCATAATAATTGACTCTAGGTCAAAATCACTCGCAGCCTCAAATGCATCAGTGTTAGGTTCACATTCTTCAATAATCGAATCACACATGATTGGCTCTATCATGAAGACTGAAATGTCATAGCCATCCTCGTCACAGTGAGGTGTCCATTGTTCTTCATTGATGGCTACATCCATGGTTGCTAGTATTTGTGCCCAACCATGAGGTTTGAATTCTTCGTCTGGAAATACTACAGGTGCGTAAGCTGGGTCTTGAAGAGTTCGTGGATGTTGTTATGCACCTAAGGTCCTGGCTTCTAACCATTCTTCCTCTTGTTTTGCTATTTTACACATCCATAAATGAGTATCCTCGTGCAATCATGAGGGGTCTGATTCCAATGAGTGTATTGATTCTGTCTCTTCTTGTGTCTTATGGATGGTATTCCATTGTATTGGGGGTACGTCTCGATGTGAATAGTCTTTAAGATTGACTTTAGTAGTCACTCATAAATGTTGCAAGTATAAAGAATTAGTTCCCCAATCTTGTACAATTTGCAATTGACGCATGAATGGTCATCCTAAAATCATCTCGTAAACATGATTTTTCGCAAAATCACAAATGGCCAAAGTATGCTCAAACTCCACACCACAAGTGGTGAGAGATATGCCTTCTAGTAAGCCTAATGGATTCTCTATGTGTCCATCAGCCATTTGTAGCTTCATCTTGGTGGGTCTTAATGCTGGATTACCCCAACGTTTCCATAAAGCGGTGGTAGCGATGGCTACTCCGGCTCCTGAAACTAAGATGGCTTTCGTGGTGTAGCCCTAGTGGGTTATTGGAAGATAAGTGTTACCTTCCTCTCCTTCGCTTACATCTCCGATTCTTTCTATGGGTATCTCCGGTACCTTCTTGTGTGTTCCTATCTATGAGGGAGTAGTAGCAAGCTCAGGGAATTGATTTGCTACATGCTTCCACAGTTCTGGCTTGACCTTCAACAACTCCTCTAGGGTGAGATTACATTGAACTTTGGTGTTCTTGATCACTTCTGTGTTTCTTGGGATTACTGATTCTTCATTCCTCACTATTATCGTGGGTGCTCTCATGCTAATAGACTTTGCTTCCCAAGGTCATGTAAATTGAGGTAATTCTTGCAAAGAATTGGATTCGAAACCTGTGTGTTCACTCAGTTGCTCTTCCTCTACATCATTGTAAATAGAGGGGATGTCTTGGGGAAATTGCTCTTGCAAGTCATCTATTTCTTGAATAGGAGGATGGGTTCCTTGTTCTTTTCTCCACTTCTCTTCTTGTATTTCTCTCAGAAATTCATGTGAATACCTATGTATGGAAGATAGGTTGTCTTCACCCTCTGTGTTTGGTGCTTGAGACAGAGATGGTGCATTCCTTTCCTGTGTTTCTGAGGCAATAGGGTTCCTATGCTAATTCTTTTTCTCCTTGCTTTCTATCAAGTATTCTAGCCTCTCCATTAACCCTTGAAAGTGTAATTCCGGTTTTGCCATGTTATTCCAATTTAGATATCTAGAGGCTTCAAACATAGCTTGTGCTAATTCTACCATCTTCATACAAAGTTTAGTTCTCTGAATTTCTAAGTCTGCTCGAGGGTAATTCTTGCTCATTTCAGCTATCTGGGGTCCTTCTTTTAATCTTGCTTGATATGCACGAAACATCATGTCTAGGTCTTCCGGTATGGGTTCCGCTAAAACTGATCCTGATTTTTGCACTAGGTTCTCTTGATTCAATTCCTGTGAAGTCAGTTCTAGGATTTTGACTCTAGATTCCTTGAGACTTCCTTCCAATTCTCTTATCCTCTTACTCCATTTTCTCTTAATCCTTTCTCTGGAATCTTTCCAAGATTTTGTCTTCTTATTGCTAGATTCTCCCACTTCACTAGTTCCAGCTATTTTCTCAGCGTTAGGCTGTTGATTCTGTAAGAGCGCCTGGGCTCTTGTTATAGCTTGGATAGGCACGTATGTAGGGTTGGATCCATCTGTGTTGTTTACAATACCTATCATATTGATGGGTGTCACATTTGAAGCATTAGCAGGGTTCTTAGGACACTCTTTGATGATATGTTCTTTACCACAATCAACACAAAAGCCTTGTATATTATAGTATTGTGATTGTCCTGCTATAGGAGGATGTGGGCAATCCTTTATGAAATGATCTCCTTGGCACCTAAAGCATGGTCCTCTAAAGCCCTGTGGTCTTTGTTGTCTTAATTGGGGCCACGGATTCAGGTTTGCATACATCACATTAGCGTAGTCGGGCTCCCAACTAGGTTCCAATGGTGGAATATCATATTGATATGTTTCCATACGTTTTGGTGACTCTGTGTAATACGCGGGTGGACTATCTACATGAGTAGAGTCAAAACTGTTTGAGTTCGGGTCACTCTCTGTGATCAAGGGTGATGAAGGCACTAAAGCCCTACTTAGGTTCTCTTTTGCAGCATCATATTTAACTGAGATGACATTAGCTGGTGGGGGTGGCTGCTGAGCTAAAATAGGTTGAGGTCTCTATTGAGCCTGATAGGGGTAGTTCTATGGAGGCCTATAGTAATGAGGCTAAGTATTATATTGACCTTGATACCTATCTGGCTGCGGGTAGTTTTGTCTTACTGCTTGTTTGTTGTATGGGAAGTCTTGAGCGGTGTGATTTGTGTACCTTCTCTCAATCATATAGTACTGGCCGCTAGGGTTGGCTTGCGGTTGTGTTACATTGGGACACACATTTGCCATATGATCACCACCACAGGTGTAACAACGCTTGGTTGTTGTTAACCTAGGCATCTGTTTACTAGAAACTCCTAGTCTCTGGGCCACTTTTTCTGCTAGATCTTTTATCGAGCTAGAAAGTCTTGTGGATGCTAGAGATGAACAATTTGAGTCCTTATAGACTTTTGAGAGTTCCAACTCATCTCCTAAGTTATCTTCAATGTCGATGCAAATCCTTACACACTGCTCTAGCGTTCCCGGTTCCTTCAAGTATACATAGGAGCGTATCTTAGAGCTCAACAGACCATCTAAAAACAGTGACACTTGCTTGGCCTGTGAGGGTAACTCTTGCATTGGACATCTTTCAACATATTGTCTAAACCTACGTCCTGGGAGTCTAACTGTTTCCTAAGGGGTTTGTTTGAAACTATGAATCAATGAAGACGTGTCATGTCTGATCCCACTTTTAGAGAATTCATTGATGAATGACTCTAAAAAGTGATGGATGTCTCTAAATTGCCTTTGTTGCAATGGTTGGAACCAAGTTAAAGCTGTATTCTTTAACGTTAGTCCAAATGCATTATATTGCGTGAACATGTCTTTGACTTGTTCTGCCCGTAGCACTTGCTTAAATTCCGCAACATGGTCATAGGGATCTCTTGTCCCATCAAACTAGTTTTTCATGGATTTTACTAACTGAGTGGGTCTTAATATTCTTGCGTGTTCACGTGGTCTAGGTAGAGTAAAATCATCTCTACCACTTGGTATTCTAGGTTCTCTTTGTCTATCCACTGTGTCAGTGTCTATGGTGGTTCTATCTCTCCCTATGGGATGATTGAAGCTTACTTCAGGTCTCTCTTTGTTTTTCTCTCTTTGCATACCATGGGCTGAGGATGTTCCTACCCCTTGTTGGCTCGCGTTACATTTTCTCGAGATGGAGGGAAGACTAAATCACCTCTCCATGTATATGTGTTTCTTGCATGGTTAAGTACCACAAATACTCTTTCTGAAGTTTCATCAAGGTATACCACCTTTCCAGGTGTATCCGGGTCCTTGAATTCATAAACCATGATGGAACCTACCTCACTAGGTTGTTCCATTCTGTATCTCCACAATGCTTTGTCTGTCTCTTTATTCACGAACAATTCTATGCTTCGGTTATCTTGAGGGATCCACTCTGGAATTAGTACTCTTGTCAGTACAAATTTCCCTCTAGGTGTCCTAGGTTCTTTTAATGGTTCTTTTCCTTGGGCTCTCGCTTCCATCTATAACTGAATTACACCAAACTCATTGGTATTGTTTGGCTGAGTGCTTATGATGTACATCGTTCCTTCTTTGTCTATGTATGCGTCTCTCTTGAATTTCCCCACTGGACGTTCCAATCCAATGGGTTGATCAGGATTGTGCATCTACACCACTTGTCTTTGCAAACCATCCTCATAGATGCGAGCACCTAAGCGGTTGGTTCGCAGAAATTCTAACTGAGTTCTATAGGGTCCTTCGGGTCTTTCCAAATATGCTACATTTGACCCTCCTTCTGGTCTTTCTGTGCTGAAAGCCATTTCTGATTCACTCGTGTTTGTGCTCGACTCGTAGGGATAACCATTATTCAATTGCTGTGCCCACGATCGTGCAGTAGTCCCTACACTTGCTTTTGATGATCTAAGGCTTCGTAGGTCTGACTTACCTATATGCTTTCCCGATCTAAGGTTCATGAATTTACCTCGCGACACTCTTTGGTCGGCAATGGTTCCTTTTTTCTTACTTTCTTGATTCTTTTTTAATTCCTTTAAATTCTTGTCTAGATGTCTGCGTCAGGAATCGACTTTCCGTGGTACTTTTGAGTTCTTGTTTCGTTAGACTTTAATTCTTTCCTTTAGGTTTTCGTATCACACACCTTTACTTTAGTCTTGAACTTAAGAAATTTAATCTCTTGAACTTGCTCGTTCCTATCGTCGTTAATCCACAATGCTACGTTTAGCCTAAGCTAATAATTGACTGAGGGTGTTGAGTAATCTTCCAACCTCGAGTCAGCCTTGTTGGTTGCCTTGTTGCCCAAGAAGTCATGCTTCCCAAGCCCTGCGTTCTTCTCTACCTTGCTTTTCCTTGCTTTGTTTGCCCTTTATTGCCCTTGCTCGACCTGTAAAAATTCAATGTTTAGACCAATTCTCAAATGGATGATCAAGCACTTGAGTATATACACTTTTTAAGTCCCTTAACCTTTGGCAAAAGTTTCTTCCAAGGACCCCTTTCTGTCCTAGTCCCACAGATGGTCATCCTCAAAATATGCTCTCTAAAAAACAACGTCTTCTTTTTGAAAAAAACGTTGAGCTCATGTAGTACTCGTAAAGAGCTTTCTAACGAGCTATAAAGCTCAAAAAACGGACTTCGGATGAAAAAGATATGACCGTTCAGGCCCTCGGGGGTAAAAACTGGTCAAAAGGTTTTTCTCCTGATATGAGCTAAGGGGTCTCCTATGAGTCTAATCACCCAAAAATTTTCAAAAAATAGCCCCAAATTTGCCCAAAAAATCAAACCCTAAAAATTGCATTTGGGGTGGATAATCTCGATGGTCTGAGATAATCGCGATGGTCTGGGACCGTCGCGATGGCTCAGATGAACCATCGCGATGGTGTGGCACAATCGCGATGGTCCGAAGGTGCGAACTGTCAGGATGGTCAGAAATGAACAGTCGCGATGGCGTAAAAGTGAACGATCGCGATGGCGTAAATGTGAGCAATCACGATGGTGTGGATGAACCATCAGGATGGTCTAATCAACGAGCAATCACGATGGCATTGGTCAACGGTCAATGGGACAATCACGATAGCGTGAGCCCATCGCGATGGTCACAAAGCACGATGGCGTGAGCCAATCGTGATGGTTCAAATGTCGAGGCATCGTGATGGTCTAAGGGTATCGTCGCAATGGTGTAGCTTGCCATGTGGCAGCATCGGCATGATGGCATGAGCCAATCGCGATGGCGTGGGGTCGACGGGATCGTCGCAATGGTTAGGACCGTCGCGATGGTCAGGACTATCGCGATGGTCAGGACCGTCGCGATGGTTCAAGTGAACCATTGCGATGGCATGAGACTGTCACGATGGTCCGGCCGAGCCATCGCGATGGCGTGAGCCAATCGTGATGGTGTGACACAATCTTGATGGCGTGAGCCAATCGCGATGGTCCACCAAAATGCAAATTTTGCAAATGCAAAAATGGATTCCTATATGCGCAAGGATCGCCTATATGGTGGTGAACTCGCTTACCTCAAATTCCGAACTTGGTAGACCATCGCGATGGTCTGACACAATCGGCATTTTCTGACAGAAAGTGATTTTCTTACCTTTTGCAAGCTTTCCTGATGCACTGGAGCACTGTACCTGCAAGAAAACTAAAAAACACAGTAGCACATGCAAGCACAAAAGCTCTCTCTCTCTCTCGCATGCACAAATGAGGGGAAATGAGGAGAATGGGTGGATTTGGTGAATTTTTTGATTTTTTTGGAATGGAAGAAGATGATGGGGTGATGAAGATGGAGTGTGGGGGAGGTGAAAAACACTAAAAACTAACTAAAAACAACAACAAAAACTGAAATTTTTACCTTCCAGCACCACTTCTTGCTATACTCTTACCATCACACATTCGTCTTAGACTCGATCCTCGGCAACGGTGCCAAATTTGGTGTTGCTCTAGCACAATGGTGAGAACCACATTAAGAAGCTCCACCTCCTTAAGGTCAATCCGCGGAAGAGATAGGAGCGATATGAAGATCGTGAATGTGAGATGAAGTGAGAGTGAAGGTAAGAAGCATAGAGATTTTCACACACACATACACACACAACGAAGAGACAAGCAAGATACAATGGAAGGTAGGGAATCAACTCTATTGCTCAAGAACACTCCTACAACCCAAAATAGCTCTAAGCTCTTCTCTACTCAAACAAGCTAACCTCAAAAATGAGCTCTCTAGCTCTTTTTATAGATTCTAGACTAGTTTTGACCGTTTTCACATCTAGTGACCGGCATAGTTAAAAAATAGGTTCTAGATGCTATTTGAAGGGGTAAACGATGTCTAAAAATAACCAAAATTGGTACGCTCATTCTACCTAAGCTCCTCAAGCTCGAGGACTCCTCGGCTTGCACAAAATGGAGCTATAAATTGCAAAAAGGGTTTTTTCTATGTTACATATGGTACAAAAGTGATGAAAATCACTGTTGAGTGTTTGAAAAAGTAATATAAAACATATTTGTTCGAAAAAAATGATTCGACTGACTCCCTGCTTCCTTGTTATGCTCTGTCTTTACATGCTTCTGTGTCTTCCATGCCTCTGGCTACTGCCAACAGAGGGTTTACTCCCTCAGCTTGTATATATGATTATAACTTAATAACTTACTTATCTTTATACATTCACTTGGTAATTTAATAAGTTTTGTGTTGTGCTCCAAACAACAATGAAATGACATATGTAAATGATATCCACAGAAGCATACATAGTGTGTATGTGCTTGGTATATGAAATAGAATGGAAGTGAGAGGATGAATTTAAAACCAAAACACAAGCCAACAACACTTGCATTTTTTTATCAAGTTTGTTTTTTGGACCCAAAAAGCTGTATTAAAATTTGGTGGCTACTCCCAACACAACATAAAGGCCTTCAAAAAACTTGTAAGAAGACTCACGAGCTATAAATTCAAAAATAACATTGAATGTAGATTGCAAGGAAGATAGAATTTCAAGTAGTGGGACTAGCGCTATTATTGATCTTTGGAACAATATTTCCACCTATTTAGTCGAAAACATCCAAAAACTACAAAAGCAACTTCTAATTTTACCAAATTTTGCACCCAAAGAAACTCCCATAAAATTGATGTAGAGAGCCCAACGAGAGTCTTTGAAGGCTCTAAAAAATGTTAACCTTAGGTATCGTCACTCCTATAATCATCAAACAACTAAAGTGAGCCCTGGGGGGCACACTACTAGAATGGTTGACCACACACGAAGCACTAGTACTTTGACTTCCTTGATTTGACATCCTTTCTCATGTGTTTCCAACAATGCCAATGGGGATTTCGGTGACTCTGTTAAAAAGCTATGTCAAGGTCTATGGCTTGGTTACTATGTTAGTCTTAAACCTTGGAGGAAGTTATTACAAGCCACAAAGTGTGGGGAATTGATGGTGCTTGCCCCACTCACATAGATATGAGATCCTTTTACTACCAGCCACTTTGATACCAGTGAAGTAGTATGATGGGGATTCACCATGCTAGTTTTACCTTTAAGAGAGATTCTTAAAGATGCCATTATAGTATAGAACTGAGCTCTAGCCATCAAACATGCTACTCTACACAAACTTGCATATATGAGTAGAAACTACATAGTGCAATAAGACTTAATAAGGACTTAGTTCCTAAATTTCACTAATATGATCAAGCGTACAATTAGTGGCTATTAATGAACATATACAAATGTATCTCATGGCCATTTAACCTTTCACATGGACTCTAATGGTAATAGGCAGGTCTACCTGTATTGTACTTTATGAAGCACAAAGATGAAGTATTCAGCTGCTTTGAAAAGTATATTGCACTTATTGAGAACCAAACATGGAGAAACCTAAAGAGACTAAGGTCAGATGGTGGAGGTGAGTACTTCTCAAATGAGTTTGATGCATTCTTGCAGCATAGAGGAATCAAGAGAGAAATTACAACAAGGTATACCCCTGAACAAAATGGGGTGGCAAAGAGGAGAAATAGATTAATTGTTGAAACAACTAGGTCAATGTTAAATGAGAAAAAATTACCTAACTACTTGTGGGCATAGAGTGTATCTACTACCACTTATCTTGGAAAGAGGTTGCCAAGCAAATCCCTTGATGTGATGACCCCATATGAAGCATGGCATGGTAGAAGACTTTCACTTGATCATTGCAGGATCTTTGGGTGTGTTGCTTATGTGCATATCCCTTCTCAAATAAGAGGTAAGCTAGACCCTAAGGCAGAAAAGTGCATCTTCATAGGGTATGACTTGAATAAAAAAGGATACATGTTTTACAATCCTTCAAACAAAGGATTGATGGTCAGTAGAGATGTTGTTTTTGATGAGAATGACTCTTGGTTTGAAAGTGAATGTAGGAAAGTAAAACTACCTTATGACTTGGGAGAGGAGTTTCCAAGCCTCACTAAGGAAGAGCCTAATCAGGTTGAAGACATCAACTCTGATGATGAGGACATCATCAAATTAGAAGAGTTCAAGGCATGGAAGTCCAAAGGCAAAGTCAAGATGAAGAAATTGGAGGATATACCTGAATCATCCAACCAAGCAATCAGAAGATCACAAAGGGAGAGAAAGAAGCCAATCAAATATGGATATGACACTTCCTTAGTAACTAAGCACTCTGTTTATCTTGCACAAGACTTGTCATTTGAAGAGCCATCATCATATGAAGAAGCAAAGACCAAGGAAGAATGGAAGGAAGCTATGAATGAGGAAATTGAAGCACTCAAGGAGAATGATACTTGGGAACTAGTACCAAAGAAGGAGTCTATGAAGGTAATTGGTTCTAGATGGATCTATAAGATCAAAAGGAATTCTGATGGATCAATAAGTAGGTACAAAGCTAGACTTGGGGCTAAGGGTTTTGCACAAACCCAAGGAGTTGATTACGAAGAAACCTTCTCACCTATGGCCAAAATGCCAACCATCAGAGTATTGGTACGTGTGGCTGCATCAAAGAATTAGAACATGTATCAATTGGATGTAAAAAATGCATTTGTAAATGGCTAGATTTCAGAGGAGGTGTACATGTCTCAACCTCCTAGTTATGAGGACCCAAACAAGGTAACATATGTGTGTAAATTGAACAAAGATCTTTATGGATTGAAGCAGGCATCTAGGGCATGGAATCATAGGTTGACTACATATCTTTAGGATCAAGGATTTATCATGAGCAAAGCAGATACATCTCTGTTTATCAAAAGGAGTAATTCAGAGGTAATATACATATGTGTATATGTTGATGATATCATACTCACAAGTAATGAAGCTAATGGCATGAAACAGATTAAGACTCAGATGATGCAAGAGTTCGAAATTAGTGATCTTGGATCATTAAAATATTTTCTTGGACTTGAGTTAGTCTATACTAACTCTGGAATTTATATTACTCAGAGAAAGTATATACAGGACATGTTGAAGAAGTTTCAAATTGTAGGATGCCAAAGTTGCAAGTACTCCAATGGAGGTAAACCTAAAATTAAGTGCTCATGAAGGTGATGTGCTTGAGAACATTGCAGGTTACCAAAGCATAGTAGGAAGCTTGAACTATGCTACATTCATGAAGAATGAAGAAGAAGAACAAGCCAAAATGTTTGGCTTGAGAGGGAGCTCTTGGTGCAAAGTTCAAGCCTACACATTTGGCTAGAAGTTCATGAATATTTTGAAGCTTCATGGAAACCATTGCTAGGAAGATCTTCTATTTTTATCATTTTAAAAGTCATTTTTGACTTGGAGAATCATTGTAACCACCTCTAAACTCGTGGAGTTTAGTAGTTGAAAAGTCATGACTTCAAAGTGAGGGAATATCTCCTAGATTGGAGGACTACTTTTAGAGAGAGCCAAAAGTTGAATTCAAATTCAAATTTGAATGTAGCACTTGTAAAAGTGACTTGAAAAAGGTTGCGTGTAAGTCTTCATTATTCCAAGTTCTCCATTGCCACATTGTAAGAGAGTGAGGTCTACATTGTAACCTACACTTCTTTCCATCATTAGGCTATGATTGTCAAGCCTATGATCTTGTACACCATTGCTGATTAATACAATAGATCTATGTTACTCATCTATGGTATCTCTGTCATAGTCTTTCATAATAGTGAACTTGTACTGCTCATATCACAGTCATCCCTTTATCATTTTCAATGATTTATAGCTTATTGGAATAAGCTCCAAGTTTTCTAGGTGCTCAAAAATTTTAAAGAGAATTCATTTAGCCAATTTGGAGAAAAGCACGTCGAAGCACTCATTGGTCAAACTCTACAAAGGTCCTAAAAAATCGATGGTAATGATTCAATTGCTAAATTGATTGATCTATTTATAGTGCATCATTTTAAGTGATTCCACTTGGAAGCATTAGCTTACTAAGCTAATTTGATACCTCTAAAAGGAATTTTTCTAATTCCTACTGTATTGGTAGCACTAAGCATAACAAGAAGCAGGTGTGTGAATAAAAATGAAAAGTTTTTGTCAAATCTCCAACTTGGAAGTAGTCTAGTTTGATTTAATCATTTCTCACATCATTTCCAAAGTACATAGGCACTTGTATAGTGCCATTGGAAAGCTAAGAGGGCCTACAACGCATCTTTGAAGCTACAAGGGGCTGGTACAAAGCAGGATTTGGCAGTACCTACTCATTTCTTGGAGTGTCCATCCATCTTTCCCAACAGACCACACTCACAAACATGCAAAAACAACACACACAAAACTCTCTCTAACTCTCTCTCTCTCTCACACAAGTGAAATGAGGGAATGAATGGGGAAGGTGGGGATATCAAAAACTAAAATTTTCGGTGATGATGGAGATGGATCATTAAGAGTGGAGAGTGGACATGGTGATAAAAAAAGTAAAGAAAATAGAAAGAATACCTACTTAGCAATGATTCCAACATCGATACTCTACATCTTAAAATCGTGTACTTGTCCTTAAATCACGTTCCTTGGCAACATGTCTGTCTATGATGGAAAAAGATAGACCACCTATCCTTGACCTCCCTCAACTTGTGTTGTGCTTGGGCAAGCGAGGAGCCAGTCCATTCATAGTCTAAGCAATGTTCCAAGATGCATTGGAGGGAGGCAATACCAATATGAAGGCAGAAATTGCTCTCGAAAAGGATAGCCAACCACTAACCGCTCTCCTTGTGCAAAAAAAAATTGATATACTACAAGCCAATTGCAAGGAGCTAAGCCAAGCAGCCTTCGGCCTGAGAGAGTTGGGACCAAACCACCTCAATCTAACTAGCCACACTCCTATCAAGTTGAACATAATATGGAATATGTAGCACCATGGACCCTCTAGCATCTCTCTCTACAAAGGAGACAATCATCAAGGCATGGTTAGAGAAGCAAGAGCCCACCATAATACATGTACTACCGCCACAATCAAACAATACATCACTGACATACATGCGATCAATCCGAGAGAGGCTCATCCCTCCAATCCGTTTGTTAGAATGGGAGAAATGAAGACTTCCTCTCTTTGTACTAAAACCCTTAGTGTGCCATACATCACGGAGATTCAAGGTCAAACGTACTCTCTCCCAAGCCTCAAGCTCAGAACCATGCACAGTAGTCTGACTAACCCCTTGCCTATCCTCAGGTGCCTTAATCATGTAAAAGTCACTCACAACACACCAAGAATCAACACACAAAACAACATCAATGGTCTCAGACCAAAAAATGGTATGATCACTCTAATGACTTCGGTCATACAGTCATAAACCCATATCTCATGCTCCCACACTACAAGATCAACCAAATGGCCCTACCTAGGATAATCTTCCCTCTATCCAAGATCGCATATATAGGGCTCCCCCCCAAAAAAAAAACAAAAATACACCATGTTGAGAGCCATTGGGCCTATATCCAGCAGACCAAAAGACCTCCCCATTTCTCTAAAAAAGCTATCTATAGTGCCTCATGTGGCTCAAGGAAAGATGGTGTTCTTGGAGCATCAAAACGTCAATGAACTTGCCAACCAAACACTATTGGAGCTTCTATCAAAGGCATGCTTTGTAACACCAAAACTATGGCTTGCCTAATCCCTAAAGGTTCCATTAAGGAACCCTCTTCAAGATGAAGCAAACCAAGATACTGCTGCAATAGAAAAATGGGCCATCTTCAAGGTTGATTTTGATGGCGAGTAATCCGAGTCCAATCATCCTCAATAGGAAACCATCTACTTCGAAAAACCTTGCAAAGACTGTAGTGAGTGGACTTGCTTGATGCTCATGCCCATTCCTAGAAAAGCTCCTCATGAATACACATATAATGGGGTGATGTTCGAGTATCCCCAATCATATAAAAAATATGCTGACTCTCCTCACTACCAGGAATGAAGACAAATTGAGCTATATATAAGGCCTAGATGAACGAGTCGATGAGATCAAACTATGGAAGGTGATGGAGAACTCAATGACTTGAGCATGCACAAATCACAATGCTCCCGCAAGAGATCAGTCTAGTTGCGAGGCCCCACATAGAGGAAATGAGAAAGCAACAATCAAGTCCAAGTTGTTCTAGATGGGAGATGCAAGGGCCGCAACATGGACCTAATAGGTGAGGCGAGAAACTCCTCTTGCCCACCAAAGAACCTCAAGAACTCGTAACCAAAGTTCTTCCCCCTCAAATGGTAATCAAAGCTCACTCATAATTGCACAGATGGGAGGCCCATCGCCTTGGCTGTGATAGAGTTTGTAGTCTTTGGGACCTCTAAGAAGCTGCCAAGAGACTCACCAATATGAGGCAACAAGAGGAGATACTCACATCGTAGGCTCGAGAAGGAGGCCATCATAGGGAACCAATGAGCCTCATAGGGAATGAAAGTGGAAGACAAGGCTGTTGAAGGATCAAAGCCATGATTCTAAGGGCATACAAAAGCACCACAAACCCTAACCACAGTGGGTGATGAGATGATCATTTGGGTGGTGGCCTTTGAAGACCCAAGCTCAAGTCGGTAAAAGTTATGACCCAGAGTCTATATGTGAATGATCTTGCCAACCTTGCTAAGTAATCTACTCTAAAGAAGGCCTCTGAGTTCGCCAACAACTAGGGTGTAGTTTGAGAGAACTTGGAGAAGCTTGTAGGAGGTAGAAAAGTGAGTTCCCAAGTGATGAAGTTTGGTCCAGCCGAATAGCATATGACTAGCCCTTGAGATTTTGGAGAGTCAAATAGGCCTTATAGAAATGTGATTAGTGCAATAAAGTCTAGTATGTACTTTGGAGCATCAAGGAGAAAGAGTTGGTACAAAATAGATATATTTGCACATTGACTAGCTCAAAAAACTTGCCATCTTTGGATGAAACAATCAACTTCAAGTGCTCATAGCAGCAAACATGATTACAATTGGAAATATTCCTAGTGGAGGATTGTCATAAATAGAGCTTAGTGTCTAGAATGCACAAGAATACAAGTAATAAGCAAGATTTTCTTCTGGAATGAACTTAACACTCAACAAAGGTACCCCCTACTTTCAAGGCTAGGTAGAGATAGAACCCTAGAGAGTAACATTCCGATTCCTCAAAATCTACTAAATCAAGTTGTCAAAAGATTTTTACACATAAACTAGACACTGATAGCTTTCCAATGAATTACCACTCATCCAATTTGGAGCTCTGTAAAGAGAGAAGAAACCTCTACAAGTTCACTATTGTTAAAGAAGATGATATAGAGAAATGGAGCAACACAATGATGACCCAAAGTATATGTATATTGCCTCAATGTAATGTAAAAGTGATTTGATGGCTTTTTATAGACTTTTGAAGTGTTCCACAACTTCTACAAGTGGATTTTGATTTCGAATCAAGGTGGGATAGGTTGTTGAAGAGAATCAATTCACTTTCCTACAATCTAGGAAAAGTGAAGATCTAATCTGATCTACGTTTTGGTGATTGATTGATTGTCAAGCTCAACCACCTCAAATTTGTGGAATTTGAGCTCTTCTTTTCTCCTTTTACAATTGTAAAGCTTAAGGGCTTTACATTGGTAAATGATCCATTAGAAATCCTCATGAAAATACCATAAAAATAAATATTGATGAAGAACCTCTTCAAGGGTTATCTTTGGTACACTCCTTATGATGGTTTGATGAAGGAGAACAAATCCACCTCAATCATAGTGTAAGCTTGATGTTCCAACATATTCCAATGATTTGTTAGATCACTAAGGACACCTGAAGATTTTTGACTTTTGAAACTAAGCTCGCTCTCCCCTCATCGGTAAGGGAGAGTTATATCATACCCAGGTGGAGGATGGAGCAGAGTCGACTGAGGGGCTTCATGTGAGTCCCTCTATCAGGAAGATTTTGAGGCCATCCATGTCTGATTGATAGAACAAGAGAAGGTAGAAATGGGCTAGGGGGAGAAAAAAAGGGAGGAGGAACACACAACCGAGATAGGGATGAGTGGGGAGATGAACAAGGAGAAGGGATGGGGGAGAGGGACATGTCAGAGGTGGGGCAGAGGAGGGAAGCCTAGGGCTACACGGGGAGGGGGGTACGGAACTCTTGACTACACGAGGGGAGAGGAGAGGGCGAGAGAGGAGGGACAATGTAGGGAGATGGGGTAGAAAGGCGGGAGGCGTAGGAATGGGGGGGAGGAAAGGAGTGGAGTGGGGGGACAGGTAGGGGGAGGTAGGGGTGCAAAAGCACAGGGGATGGGTAGGGGAAGGCGGGGTGAGGGGCACTGTTGAGTAGGGGGGCTAGAGAGGGGGATGCCTAGGTACTGTAGGGACACAAGGATAGTGGTGAGTGAATAGTAGGGACAAAGAGGGGGAGGAAAGTACCCACACAAGAATCTCAACAAAAGTGTGATGCTCATGTTGCTTACCTCCAAAATCAATTGGAGAGTAAGCATACAAATGAAGGAGATTCTATGGATAGAATTTTGACAAAGATCAAAGATTTGAAGGAGTAGTTGATTTTGATTGATGAAGTACTGCTAGATAGATCACTTGTGTAGACTATTCTTAACGGTCTTCAAGATTCATATTAGACTTTTGCTTCTACTCTTTGATTGATGATGAAAGGCAAAATAAATGCCTAAACATTTGAGGAGTTAGCCCCTATTTTGTTTTAGGAAGACCAATCTAGGTAGAAGAGGTCCATTATGTGTGTTGTAGATGAAGCTTTCCTAGCTAGTTAGAATGGTAAAGGTAAATGCAGCTCATCTAATGGTAAGAAAAAAGCTACTAATGTTATGTAGTTGAGGAAGGAAGAAAAAGTTGAGAAGAAAAGATAAAAAAAAAATAGTTTTGAAAATATTGTAAGGGAAATTATCATGTCATAAAGAGTTGTGCAAAACTGGCTACAAAATAGGCAAAGAAGAAAGAGGCTACAATGGTTATTTCAAAGGCCTCTACAACTAAAATGAAGCATGATAATCTTGTTCAAAATGAAGAATGGGCATTTACTACTATATGTAGGTATGACCCATCTTCTCATGAGCTGTATATGTCTCTAGTAGACTCAGATGTTTAGTACATTCATAGTGGGGCAACCAAACATATTACCTTGGAGCATAGTTTCTTCAGTTCACTTGAGGCTACTCTACAAGGTGTAATGTCACATGCACTAAAAACTCCCCTTATCCAATGATTGGAGTTGATAAGATCATTATGACCAACATTACTTAAGATTGGCTTGGTTGTCAAATATATTGATGATAGATGTATGATTCATGCTCTTTGAAATGGATATATTATTATTTCTTTTGGCATTTTATGTCATGGGTTGTATAAACTCATAGGCTATGAAAAATTTGTGAATGATTGAACATGTGTAGTTTAAGATTCTCAGGCTATGTTTTGGCATTCAGGTTTTTGGTTATCTGCATTTCATTAGTTTGCTATGCCTATAGAAATTTGAAATGTCATCCTCTTTCCATAAACTTGAGGCACCTTGTAAACATGTCTATGAAGGCCTTATTTTGGGAAAGATGCAGCATTCATCCTTTCTAAAAGATGGTTCAGTTTGAGCTGCTTGTAAATTGTAGCTTTTTTATAGTGATGTATGTGGTCCTATGCAAGCACCTTATTTTGGGAACTACCTTTACTTCATGAATTTTATTGATGATTTCACTAGGCATGCATGTGTGTATCACTAAAAGCAAATTTTGAAGTGTTTATGTGCTTCAAACAGTTTCTGGTTATGGCTAAAAATCTATGAGCATGTAAATTGGGCACCCTCCATTTTGATCTAGGGGGGAAATACATGTCTTTAGATTTTCATGCATTTTTGGTTGAGTGTGGATAAAACATCATTTTATGGTTTTGCATACACCTCAACAAAATGGATTTGCTAAAAAAAAGAACATGTCTCTCATGGAGATGGCGAGGTGTATGGTTAAAAGTCAAGCCTTACCACATAGCTTCTGGCTTAATGCTATTATGTGTGCAACATATGTACTAAACATGTGTCCCACAAAAGCACTGTAATCAATCACTCCATATGAGGCTTGGCATGGTCACAAGTCATGTGCTCCTCATCTGCATGTCTTTGGTTGTGTGGCATATGCATTAGTACTTAAACGACAACATAAGAAATCGGATGATATGTAGTAAAATGTATATTTGTTGGGTATAGTTCTGAAATCAAAGGCTATCATCTGTATCATCCATAGGCTAAATGCAATTTGGTTAGCCATGATGTTTCTTTGGTCGAAGATATAGATTAGCCATTATTTTCATGTACCAAGGAGACTTCAATTATCTCTAGAGATGTGTATGACACTTTGCTCCATCTGTTTACAAGTGGAGGGTCAAGTTCTAGTCCAAATGAAGAAACTTCACAACCTTAAAAGTTTCACGTGATGATGTAGATCATGCCATTTCTAATACAAATTTACATGATGCACTTATTAATGAGAAGGTTTTTATAGAGGAGGAAAAAGCTATGCCTAAATGGATGGTGTAGACTTTGAGAGATAGCAAACTAGATGCAACTCTATCGTATTGTACTTGTTCAGGCTCTCATAGTGCTTCCTTTGCATCAAATTACTATGCAATGGTTGCCCATAGTCTTTGTGATGAGAACGAGCCTATTTCTTTTGATGAAGCACAAAACTCAAAAAATTTGATGGATGTTCAAATTATGATGTTATTATGAAGAATGGTACCTAGTCTTTATGTGATTTTCCTCCATGAAAAAAGGCCATCGGTGCTCAATCGGCATACAAGCTGAAACATAAGCCTGCTAGAACAATTGATATGTATAAGGCCAGGCTTGTTGTAAAAGGTTATGATCAAGAGAGAGGCATTATTTTTGATGAGATGTTTTCACCCTCTTGCCGAATAATCACCGTGCATAGCATCTATGCACTTGTTCATCATGGTTGGAATGTACATTAGTTGGACATTAAAACTGTATTTTTGAATGGCAAATTACATGAAGAAGTGTATGTATTTCAGCCCCATGGTTCACTATAGAAAGGGCATGAGAACAAAGTTTGTAGATTAAAAAAGGAATTATATGGTTTGAAGCAAGGACCGTGTGCTTGGTATGAAATGATACATTCCTACTTGATTGTACATAGTTTTGAGAATAGTCCAACTGAGACACCTTATATGTTAAGCATGCAAATGATGTACTTTTGATCATTGTTGTGTATGTTGATGACATGCTACCCACTAGTCCTAATGAGAAGCATGTTGTTGAGATTAAGGATGATTTGGATGCCTCTTTTGAGATGTAAAATTTTGGCCATTTTGCATCATAATTTTGGCATTGAGTTTATGCAAGGTAATGAAGGAATATCTTTCTGTCAAACAAAATTTATTGACACATTATTGCAACATTTTGGACATGAAGATTGCAAAGCTATTGCGACACCTATGCGAAGAGGTTTACTGTTGTGTTTTCATGATGTTGGAGATGCATTCGATGTTATTCTCTATCAGCAAGCTATTGGATGCATGATTTACTTATGCATAACTCATTGATATTCAGTTTTTTGTCTCTCAGATGAGCGAATTGCTGGAGTTTGAGGTCTGCAAAAGCATGTGAACAACACAAGAAGAAGAAGCTTGGAGCACAACACATAATACTGAATGTATTACCACTAGAATGTACAAAGATAAGTAACTCATTAGGGAAATAGGAATATATACAAGCCGGGGGAAAAAAACCTCCTAAAGAGGGAAAAAAGTGCCTTGGTGGTCCTAGTGTGTTGACACACATTATGACCTAAATATATCAACGAATGCCGCCTTGGAGTGATGCGATGAACAAGAAGCTGGCACTCATGTATAAGGAAGTGCCAAGCTATGTGGAATCAATCCACAAAACAAAGTAAGCCCAAAGCTTTGCGGAAAGCTTCAAACTTCTCCCTAGGCAGAGACTTCGTGAAAATGTCTGCAATGTTCTTGTGTGTGGGCACATATGCCAAGCTGATCTCTCCAACAGAGGACCTCTCCTTGACATAATGATAATGCAACTCAATGTGCTTAGTGTGAGCATGGAACACAGGGTTCTTCGCAACTGCCAATGCGCTCTGACTATGAGTGAAGATGGTGGTGATAGAAGATTAACCAACACCCACATTAGCCATAAGGCATCTAAGCCACACACACTCAAGAGTCACTATGAAAGCTGCTCTATACTCAACCTCACAACTAGAAGTGGCCATAGTAGGCTGCTTGTTGCTCAATCAAGATATGCATAAGCTACCAAGCATGAAGCAAAAACCACTGGTGGACACACAAATGTCATAAAAACCACCCATTTAGAGTAGAAACAATCATGTAAATCTGGTGGTAGTGATTCCCCCTTGGGATAAAACAATCCAAGTAGTTGGGTACCACGCAAGTAGCAAAAGATGTGCTCAACTGCCTACCAATGCTTGACACCTAGGCGATGCATAAGCCTGCTCATCTGTGAGACATCAAACTGAATATTTGGCCAAGTAATGCATAAGTAAATCAAGCATCCAACAACCTGTTGATAGAGAACAACATCAAATGCATCTCCAACATCATGAAGACTCAATCGTAAACCTGTCTCCATAGGAGTGGCAATAGGTTTACAATCTTCAAGGAAAAAATGCTACAATAGTGTGTCAATATATTTTGTTTGACACAAAGTTATTCCACCATCAGCTTGCATAAAATGGATGCACAAATAATGATGCAAATGCCCCAAATCAGACATCTCAAATGAGGCATACAGATAAGCCTTAAAATCAGCAATATGCTTCTCACGAGGACCAATGAGGAGCATATCATCAACATACACAACAATGATCAGAAGCACATCATTAGCATGCTTAACATATAAGGTGATTTTAGTTGGACTATTGTCAAAACCATGTGCATCACCTGTCATCACCTGTCAAACCTGTTCACCCATAACAGAGCAATTTGATGCAAAAGGGCACTATGAGAGCTTGAATTGTACGATATGACAGAGGTGCATCTAATTTGCTATCACTCAAAGTCTACACTAGCCATTTTGGCATAGTTTTTGCCTCCTTAGTATGAATTCTCTCATGAACATGTGCATCATGAAAATCTGCATAAAAAATGGAATGATCTGCATCATTACATGAAACCTATAAAGGCTGAGAAGTTGCCTCATTAGGACTAGCACTGGAATGTCCACCTATAATAAAAAGAGACAACAAAGTATCATACATGTCTTTGGAGCTAACAGATGTCTCCTTAGTACATGAAAGTAGTGGCTGAATAGCATCTTCCACAAAAACAATATCATGGCTAACCGAAATGCATTTAGTATGTGGATGATACAAATGGTAGCCTTTGCTTTTAGAACTATACCCAACCAAAATACATTTCACAGCTTTATCATCCAATTTCCTATGTTGTTGTTCAAGCACTAATGCATATGCCAGACAACCAAAAACACGCAGGTGAGCAACATATGGCTTGTGACCATGCTAAGCCTCATATGGAGTGATAGAATACAATGATTTAGTGGGACACCTGTTAAGTACATATGTTGCACACATGAAAACCTCAAGCTAGAAATTATGTGGTAAAGCGTGACTCTTGACCATAGACCTCGCCATCTCCATGAGTGACCTGCTCTTTCATTTAGCAACTCCATTTTGTTGAGGTGTATATGACACTGTACACTGATGTTTTATCCCACGTTCAACCAGCTGAAATGCATTAAAGTTAGAAGACATATATTACCCCCTGGGTCATAATGGAGGGTGCCCATTTTACATGTTGACAGATTTTTAGCCAAAACCAGAAACTATTTGAAGCACATAAACACTTTGGACTTTTCTTTCAATGGATATACCCATGCATGCCTAGAAAAATCATCGATGAAAGTCACGAAGTAAAGATAGTTCCCAAAAGAGGGTGTCTGCATAAGACCACATGCATCACTGTGAACAAGCTGCAATTTTTGAGGAGCTCGAACTGAACCATCTTTTGGGAATGAGGAACACTGCGTTTTGCCCAAAATACAACCTTCACATACATGTTTACTCGATGCCTCAAGTTTTGGTAGAGAGGACACCATTTCAGATTTCTACAGGCATAGCAAACTAGAAAATTTGAGATGACCAAAGCGTGCATGCAAAAGCTTTGCATTTGACATAGCGTGAGAATCATGTACTACACATGCCAAATCATTCACAAATTCTTCATAGTCTATGATCTTATACAACCCATGACATAAATTGTGAGAAGCAATAATCACGTCACCATTTGATAGATCATGAACTGTACATCTATCATCAACAAATTTTACAACCAAGCCAATCTTGGCTAAAGCTAAAACTAATAACTGATTCTTCTTGATCCCTGGCATAAATAAAGCATCCAACAATGTAGAAGAACTACCATCAGCAGTAGTCAGAATGATCTTACCAACTCCCATGATAGGACAAGAGAAGTTGTTGGTGCATGTGGTAGTATTCCCTATAGGGGTAGGCTTGAGTGAAGTGAAGAGACTATGCTGTGAGATAATATGTTTGGTTGCCCCACTATCAAAGTACTAAACATCTGAGTCTACTATAGACATACATTGTTTAAGAGAAGATGGGTGAAAACTGCAAAGAGTAATAAACACCCATTCTTCATTCTGCAGTAGATTAGCAAACTTTGTTTTTGGTGTAGAGGCATGTGCAACAACCATTCCAGCCTCCTTTTTCTTTGCCTCTTTTGCAACTAGTTTTGGACAATTCTTTATGACATGATCATTTGCTTTAAAATAGTTGCAAAAAAATTTTTGCTTTTCTATTTTCTTGTCATCTCTATCATCCTTCTTTGATTGTGCATAATTAGTAGATTTTTGCTTACTAGTAGAAGAGCTCCATTTACCTTTGCCCTTCTCACTAACCAGGAAAGCTTGATCTACAACACACATAATGGACATGTTATGCTTAGAGTGATCTTCCTGCAACAGAACAGAAACTAATGCTTCAAATGTTAAGGCATTTGGATTACCTTTCATCATCAAATGAAGCATAGAAGCAGAACTTCGATATGAATAGGGAAGACCATTCGAAATAGTCTATACAAGTGAACTCTTAGGCAAGGCTCCATCAATAGAAATCAACTGTTCCTTCAAATCTTTGATCTTTAAAAAACTATCCATGGAATAACTTTCATTTATGTGCTCACTCTCCAAGTATTTTCAAAGGCAAGCAACATGAGCCTCATTCCTTGCCTAGTATAAAGTGGTAAGTGTATCCCAAGCATCCTTAGTTGTCTTGCAAGAGCAAATGTGAGGAATAATGGTACATTTGACAGACAAGGCTATCAATGCATGTGCCTGTGCATCTCTGCCATCCCAACGAAGTTGCTCTATAGTAGGTGCAACAAGAACCGCAACATGAACAAGAACATGAAGAATATCATCATCTTCAATACCATCTGCATTACCTTCAACAATTGTGTTTGTAGATGTAATAGGATGTTTTTTAACACCCTACACAATATTCCATAGTCCTTTTGCAACCAATAAATGACGCATCATATAAGCCCACAATGGGTAATTGGTACCATCCAACTTATCCTCAACAACCAACATATGAAATACATCATTGATTTCAGCCATGGCCATTGACTAAAATACCCTGATATAGAAAATTGACTGTATCTCAAAAAGTTGAATAGAACTACCCTGTCGAGTTCTACTAAACCTCTAGTAGACTTTGAAATGCTTATATTGGCAAACCGAAACCTGTATATATCTTTAGCACAAAAAGACAAAAGAGCCTACACAAGTGCTACAATAGTGCATTCAGAAGCCAAAACGAGCTCAGGTCCCGATCTCAGCACCACAAAACAAAGCAGTTTTTATCTCCTAATCACCCCGAGTATGCTCACAAAATTTCGTGCGATTCTGAGAGTGTGATCGGAGGGGTGTCGACGACTCCCTAGATGAAGCGGCAACCTGCTCTGAAACAAATTGTTGGAGTTTGAGGTATGGGGAAGCAGGCGAACACCATAAGGAAGAAGAAGAAGCTTGGAGCACAATGCACAATACTGAATGTATTACCACCAAAATGTACAAAGATAAGTAACCCATTAGGGCAATAGGCGTATATACAAGCCACGGGAAAAAACCTCCTAAAGAGGGAAAAAAGTGCCTCCACAATCCTAGTGTGTTTACAAACATCACTACCTAAATATATCAACAAAAATATCAAGAATTGGTAGGAGATTAAGTGCATCTTTTGTTACTTGAGTGGTATAGACTACTTGGAGTGTTTTATCCAAAGGGGGGATCATTATTGCTAGATTCATATGCTTTTTTTGACTCGGATTGGGCTAGTTGCTACGAAACTCATGTGTCCACCAGTGATTTTTGCTTGATGCTTGGTAGCTCATGCATATCGTGGTTGAGAAAGAAGAATCCCATTGTGGCCACTTCTAGTTGTGAGGCTAAGTATAGGGAAGCTTCATAATGACTGCTGAGTGCGTGTAGCTCAGATGCATCTTGGATGATGTGGGAACGTATTGCAATATTTTGCCACCACTATCTTCAATGATAGTTAAAGCACATTTCTAATTGCAAAAAAACCTATTTTCCATGCTCCCACAAAGCTCATTGAGGTGCATTATCATTATGTCAAGGAGAGGTTCTTTGCTCGGGAGATCAGTTTGGCATATGTGCCCACACAGGATAATGTTGCTGACTTTTTAACAAAGGCTTTGCCTAGGGAGAAGCTTGAAGTTTTCTACAAAGCTTTTGGCTTACTTCCTTTTGTGGATTGATCTATTTCCACATAGCTAGGCACTTACTTATACATGGGTTCCAGCTTCTTGTTCACTACATCACTCGGAGAGGGGACTTTTTGATATATTTTAATAGTGATGTGTATGAACACACTTAGGAATGCTCCGGCACTCTTTTCCCTCTTTAGGAGGCTTTTCCCCCCTTGGCTTGTATATATGCCTATAACCATAACAAGTTGCTTATCTTTATACATTCACTTGGTAATTTATTCAGTTTTGTGTTGTGCTTCAAGCAAGAATGAAATGACGTACGTAAGTGATATCCACAGTAGCATGCATAGTGTGTATCACTTAGTATATTAAATATAATGAAAGTGAGAGGATGAATTTACAACCAAAACACAAGCTAACAACACTTGCAATTCTTTGTCAAGTCTATTCTTTGGACCCAAAAAACTGTATTAAAATTATGGTGGCTTCTCCCGACACAACTTAGAACCCTCTGAAAAACCTATAAGGAGACTCATGAGCTAGAAATGCAAGAATAACATTGAATGTAGATTTCCGAGAAGATAGAATTGCAAGTGAGACTAGTGCTAATATTGATATTTGGAACAATATTTCCACCTATGTAGTAAAAAACATCCCAAAACTACAAAATCAGCTTCTAATTTTACCAAATTTTGCACCCAAAGAAACTCCCATACAATTGATGTAGAGAGTCCAAGGAGACTCTTTGAAGGCTTTGAAAAATGTTAACCTTAGGTATCTTCACTCCTATAATCATCAAGCAACTAAAGTGAGCCCTAGGGGGCACACTACTAGAATGGGCTACCACACGTGAAGCACTAGTACTTTGTCTTCCTTGATTTGACATCCTTTCTCATGTGCAACCAATGATACCAATGGTGATTTCAGTGACTCTCATAACAAGCTATGTCAAGGTCTATGGCTTGGTTACCACCTTAGTCGTAAGCCTTGTAGGAAACCATCACATGCCACAAAGTTTCAAGAATTGATGGTGCTCGCCCCACTCACATAGATACAAAACCCTTTTGCTACCAACCACTTTGATACCAGTGAAGTGGTGCGATGGAGATTCACCACGCTGTTTTCCCTTTAAAAGAGATTCTTGAAGATGCCATTATATTATAGAACTGAGCTCCAGCCATCAAACATGCTACTCTACACAAACTTGCGTATATGAGTAGAAACTATATAGCACACTAAGACCTAAGGACATAGTTCCCAAATTTCACTATTATGATCAAGCGTACAATCACTGCCTAACTAGATTAGTATCTCTCTTATTAATAAACATACACAAAAGTACCTCAACGCTATTTAACCTTTCACATGGACTCTAATGGTAATAGATAGGTCTACCAATTGACATCTTGAAGACAGACTACCCGTTGCCTACATTCATATACATGTATGTATGCAGATGTGTGTATGTATGTATATATGTACGTATGCGTATATCTAAATGTATGTATGTACAAGTATGTATGCATGCATGAGTGTGCGTATATATGTATGCATGCATGAGTGTACGTATATGTAGGGGATATGTGAAAGAGTTTCCAACTTAGGCGTAAGCTCAAACGAAACTAAATGAATTATTGACCTTGAATGAAAGGCACACAAACACATGTGTGTAGACATCCATCCGTTTCCGCTTCACTTAGACATTGTGTCTATAATAAATGTGAGATTGAATTTGTTTAGTTTTTCAAGGCAACAGAGTATGACTTTCGTAGTATCCATCACATTAACATTGTATGATTTTTCTTCTTTTTCCGTAAAGCCTCACCCAACAATTGAACCTTTCGGGATACTCTTTTGAAGGAAAAATACCCCTTGACTTTTGATTGAATAATGTCTTCAATCAATCTTTTGACCTGATTAATCGTGTGAAACCACTCATTACATAAACATCCCTCGCTCAAATGCAAATAAAAGCATTCGAAAGCTAAACTTGTACTACGTTGACATAGTGTGTCGTTGAAATATTATCAAGTTTTGTTTATGAGATTGATTTTGATTCCCATCCAAAGTAGCTTGATAATTTTTGGTTTAGTTGAATTGCAAGATGCTGATTTATGTGATAATTATTCCCATTGACAAAGGAAGAAAAAATTCAAGCATTATCTTTTATAAGAACTTTGATCCTTTTCATTATGAGATTTATAGATATTTTAATAATATTTGTGAAAATTTTCCGAAAAGCTACAACAGATTTAGAGGGTAATCAAGTCAAGGACCTTACTAAGAGTCAATATTCCTTAGGTAGAGCCTTTGATGTTTTGATGCAATTGCTGAATCAGCATAATCTTATGAAGAAAGAAATATGTGATGGTCATTTAGGGGCTATATTAGACGTTTCAAGATGGCCCAACCATGGAGAATACCAAAAATTTGAATTATATAATGTATTCAGGTAGCAAAGGAAGGGAGGAATCATCCCTCTCTCTTAAAAAAACATTATAATCCTAGTGTCCGTGCAAAGATCTACTGTGATGTTGTATGCGCATGCTATCTACATGTATTCTCGTACACAAAAAAGTAGTCAAAACATTTGTTATCTTGGGCAGCGAATTGCTCATCCTTTGTTTTATTGCGCTCCAAAATCGCCACCATCATCTGTTTTTTGTAATCGCCGTCGTCATTTGTTTTCTTGGGTGTCAAATCGTCAATCGTTTGTTTTATTGGGCCTAGAGGGGAATGCCTAGGCACTGTAGGGACACAGGGTTAGTGGCAGGGGAATACTAGGGACCGAGAGGGGGAGGAAAATGCTCATATAACGAGCTCAAGAAAAATGTGATGCTCATGTTGCTTACCTCCAAAAACAGTTGGAGAGTGAGCATATGAATGAAGGAGATTCTATGGATAGTTTTTTGACAAAGATCAATGATTTGAAGGAGTAGCTGATTTCTATTGATGAAGTATTGCTAGATAGATCACTTGCGTAGACTATTCTTAATCGTCTTCATTTGTTGCAGGAAGACCTCTCCAAGTAGAACAGGTCCGTTATGTGTGTTGTAGATGAAGCTTTCCTAGCTAGTTCGAATGGCAAAGATAAATTCAACTCATCTAATGGTAAGCAAAAATCTACTAATACTAATAGAGGTAGCGCATGGATTTATTTTCGGGTGACCGGATTTCTCCTTTCGGGTGATTCAAAAAATGCATACTAATACTAATAGAGGTAGCGCATGGATTTATTTTCGGGTAGCAAACCAATGACTGGAATCTTGTTGACCTTATCGAACATTCGATCACCCAATTTCACTGCACATGATAGTAATACCACCGGATCTCGGATGGCTTTATTGAAATTATTATTCATTTATATGCAAATAAATAAAATAAAAAATAAACTACAAAAGAATAACTATACGTATTGCAATCTCTATCACACAAAAAAGAAAAGAATATAAAGTTAAGTTTTTATATTTTAATACTATTGAATACCTTAGGATATCCCCCGAGCTTGGGACCTTGGCTATGGTTGACCCTTGTCCCACACACACATGGAATGGTCTCTGTCGACCAATTTCTGACAGAAGGGTAATCATGTGAGTCGTAGATTGGAATAAATCATTAACATCACCCACCTTGTTCTCCATGTGTGTTCAATTTCTATCAATTCCCTTTTCCATAACTGGAAGAATATCTCTTTTATGTTTATCATGATAAACATATGTGAAAAGGAGGAGGTTATGCTGATACAGAGAGAAAAAAACTACATTACCATGTTTTGTCTCATTCTTGTTTGTTGACAAGTGTATGGAATCATAATTTTTCTGTTTAGAGCTTAAGTTTACTCTGTATGCGTGTCTGGAGAGAGAGAGAGAGAGAGAGAGAGAGAGAGAGAGAGAGAGAGAGAGAGAGAGCTTGTGTTTACTGTCTGTATGTGTCTGTGTGTGTATCGAGAGAGAGAGAGACTCATTGAGATTATTAGCCGCACTGAACAATGAGCTAGCTTTAGTGGAGAATACATGTCCACTTTGTAGATTCGGAGAATAGGAGAGAGCACGCAACCTCGGTTCCACCACCTCCTTACATCGACGCTGAATGAATGAGAACTCACTATATATACGTACAACACCCTCTCAGACCTCCACGCTGCGGAGTGGAGTTGGACTTGGAGAGAAGTTCTGTGGTGAAATATGTCGTGTCATCATCATCATCATGAATGTCCTGAATACGCGCAGCAGGAATGCTTCGAATGCGAGGGCGTGTATTCCTCCCGACCACCGACTTGCGAGTATGACTGCAGGGAACGTGCTTCGTATCATGAAGCAGGACGGAGTAGCTATCCTAGCGCGCATAACAGCAACTTCAAGCGGACTGAACGTTTGGGCGAGCTAGGAGCTTTGGCAAGTACTGCCTTTGCCATGGTAGGAATCCTTCTTCTCGGAGCGTTTTCTATCTTGGGTTGGCGTTGTTAGCTCTTCCTTCTTCTTTATGTGCATGAAACTCATTCAGCCTTACCTTGTTCTCTGTCTGTTAATCAGCCTCACCTTCTTCTCTGCGCATGAAACTGATTTGTTTCTTCTGTTTCTTGATCGCAGTACGAAGGACGTAAGGCGAAGGTGGATCCGGAGCATGCTCAGAAGCATCAACTTAAGGCAGGTGCTGGGGTGCTTGGGGCAGTCGCGTCAGCTGGATATGCCTACTACGAGCACCGCCAGAAGAACGCCCACAATGGTCAACGCTATGAGTGAAGCAAGAACTTGTGCTGTACTTATCAAGAGCTATATATAACTGATACACAAGATACGACAATCCCGCAGACTGATTGTCGTCTCTCTTTCATGAATAAACTACTTATAATTATCTCCACACTTTGATTTGATGAAAAATCTCTCTCTCTCACACAGACACACGTTAAAAACGAATTTTAAGGCTACGCTTGTCAGACCAACATGGAGGTGGATGCAGTATCATACTATCTTGAAGACAAGCGTTTATGTATCACGTCCTTTCATCTATCTAGCGTTACGAGTGGTTGAAGTCGCCCACATGATTCTGGAGCTTTCATGGATATCTCAGTTGATGTACTTATAGGTCAGAGTCTTTTGTCCTAATACTCTTTCCCTTATCTTCTTGTAATCCTGTCGTGAATCCTTCATGATCTCTGTTGTTTGTGGAGGTTGGAGTGGCATATGAAAGGGTATCATCATGAAGCATCAAACAATGAATAGTATGCACGAGACAAGGAGGGCATTAGTTTATAATGTATTCAGGTAGCAAATTAAGGAAGGGAGGAATCATTCCTCTCTCTTTAAAAAAACATTATAATCCTAGTGTCCGTGCAAAGATCTACTGTCATGTTGTATGCGCATGCTGTGTACATGTATTCTCGTACACAAAAAAGTAGTCAAAACATTTGTTATCTTGGGCATCAAATTGCTCATCCTTTGTTTCATTGGGCTCCAAAATCGCAACCATCAACTGCTTTTTGTGTGTCAAATTGCCACCATCATTTGTTTTCTTGGGTGTCAAATCATTAATCGTTTGCTTTATTGGGCCTAGAGAGGGAGAATGCCTAAGCACTGTAGGGACATAAGACTAGTGGCGGAGGAATACTAGGGACTGAGAGGGGAGGAAAATGCCCATATAAGGAGCTCAACAAAAATATGATGCTCATGTTGCTTACCTCCAAAAACAGTTGGAGAGTGAGCATATGAATGAAGGAGATTCTATGGATAGTTTTTTGACAAGATCAATGATTTGAAGGAGTAGCTGATTTCTATTGATGAAGTATTGCTAGATAGATCACTTGTGTAGACTATTCTTAATCGTCTTTGTTTGTTGCAAGAAGACCTCTCCTAGTAGAACAGGTCCGTTATGTGTGTTGTAGATGAAGCTTTCCTAGCTAGTTAGAATGGCAAAGGTAAATTCACTCATCTAATGGTAAGCAAAAATCTACTAATGTGTGTAGTTGAGGAAGGATGAAAAGGTGAGAAGAAAAGAGAAAAGCAGAAATAGTTTTGCAAATATTGTAAGGAAATGATCATGTCATAAAGAGTTGTGCCAAAAACTAGCTGCAAAATAGGCAAAGAAGAAAGAGGCTAGAATGGTTGTTGCAGAGGCTGTACACCTAAAATGAAGCCTGCTAATCTTGTTCAAAATGATGAATGGTCATTCACTACTATATGCCGATATGACCCATCTTCTCATGAGAAGTGTATGTTTCTAATAGACTCAGATGTTTAGTCCTTTGATAGTGGGGCAACCAAACATATTACCTCATAGCATAGTTTCTTCAATTCACTTGAGCCTTGCCCCTACAAGGTGTACTTTCACATGCCACTAAAACTCCTCTTATCCTATCATGGACTTGATAAGTTCATTATGAATGCCATCGATGGTAGTTCTTTTACATTGTAATATGCTTTGTATGTACCAGGATCAAGGAAAAAATGTTTGTCAATTTCAACATTACTTAACATTGGCTTGGTTGTCAAATTTATTGATGTCAGATGTGCAATTCATGATCTCTCAAATGGATATGTTATTATTGCTTTTGGCATTTTATGTCATGGGTTGTATAAGCACATAGACTATGCAAAATTTATGAATGATTAAACATGTGTAGTTTAAGTTCTCAAGCTATGTCAGATGCAAAGCTTTGGCATTCAAGTTTTGATCATTTGCATTTCATTAGTTGATATGCCTATACAATTTGAAATTGCATCCTCTTTCTATAAACTTGAGGTACCTTGTAAACATGTCTCTAAAGGCCTTAGTTTGGGAAAGATGCAACATTCATCCTTTCTAAAAGATGGTTCAATTCGAGCTCCTTGTAAATTGCAGCTTGTTTACAGTGATGTATGTCATCCTATGCAAACACCTTATTTTGGGAACTACCTTTACTTCATGAATTTTATTAATGATTTCTCTAGGCCATGCATGTGTATATCACTGAAAGCAAATTTTGAAGTGTTTATGTACTTTAAACATTTTCTGGTTATGGCTAAAATATGTGAGCATGTAAATTGAGCAACCCTCCATTTTGATCGAGGGGGAAAATACATGTCTTGAGTGTGGGATAAAACATCATTTTAAATAGTTCGTTTAATACACCTCAACAAAATGGGATTTTTCTTAAAGAAGGAACATGTCTCTCATGGAGATGGTGAGGTGTATAGTCAAAAGTGAGCCTTACCACATAACTTCTAGCTTAAGGCTTTTGTGTGTGCAACATATGTATTTAACATGTGGCCTATCAAAGCACTGCAATCTATCAGTCCATATAGGCTTGGCATGGTCACAAGCCATCTGTTTGCTCATCCGCATGTCTTTGGGTTGTCTGGAATATGCATAGTGCTCGGATGATAAGCACTAAAATGTATATTTGTGGGTATAGTTTTGAAATCAAAGGCTATCATCTGTATCATCCATAGGGTACATGCAATTCGGTTAGCCATGATGTTTCTTTGGTAGAAGATATAATTTATCCATTACTTTCATGTACCAAGGATACTTCAGTTATCTTGAGAGATATGTATGACACTTTGTTTCCTCTTTTTACAAGTGGAGAATCAAGTTCTAGTCCAAATGAAGAAATTTTGCATCCTTTATAGGTTCACATGATGATGTATGTATATCATTCCATTTCTAATACAAATTTACATGATGCATTTATTGATGAGAAGGTTGTTATAGAGGAGGAAAAAAAGCTATGCCTAAATGGATGGTACAGACGTTGAGAGATAGCAAACTAGATGCACCTCTATCATATTATACTTGTTCAGGCCCTCATGGTGCTTCCTTTGCATCAAATTGCTATGCAATATCTGCCTCTAGTGTTTGTGATGAGAACGAGCCTATTTCTTTTGACGAAGCACAAAATTCAAAAAATTGGATGGTTGCTATGCCATCAGATTATGACGCTATTATGAAGAATAGTACCTCGTATTTATGTGATTTGCCTCCATGCAAAAAGTCCATTGGTGGTCAATCGGTATACAAGCTGAAACATAAAGCGGATGGAATAATTGGTACGTATAAGGCTAAGCTTGTTGTAAAAGGTTATGCTCAAGAGAAAGGCATTGATTTTGATGAGACGTTTTCACCCTCTTGCTAGATGACCACCGTTCGTAGCATATCTGCACTTGTAGTTCATCATTGTTGAATGTACATTAATTTTAAATTAAAACTACATTTTGAATGGTGAATTACATGAAGAAGTGTATGTATTTGAGCCCCATCGTTCACTACAGAAAGGGCATGAGAAAAAGTTTGCAGGTTAAAAAAGGAGTTATATGGTTTGAAGCATGGACCATGTGCTTGGTATGAAATGATACATTCGTACTTGCTTCTACATAGTTTTAGAGAATAGTTCAACTGAGACACCTTATACGTTCAAGCATGCAAATGATGTACTTTTGATCATTCTATGTATGTTGATGACATGCTGCTCACTAGTTCTAATGAGAAGCATGTTTTTTAGATTAAGGATGATTTGAATGCCTCTTTTGAGATGTCAAATTTGGTGCATTTGCACCATGATCTTGGCATTGATTTTATTGCAAGGTAATGGAGGAATAGTTTTGTGTCACAACAAATATCTGACACATTATTGCAACATTATGGACATGAAGAGTGATTAGAATAATCTAGCAATGCATACTGATAGAGGTAGCACATGTGCTTCTTTTTCGGACGACCCGATTTCTCCTTTCGGGTGATTCAAAAAATGCATCAAATGTACATGATAAACCAATGACTGGAATCTCGGTGACCTTATCGAACATTCGGTCACCCAATTTCACTGGCACATGATAGTAAAAGCACCGGATCTCCGATGGCTTTTATTGAAATTAGTATTCAATTATATGCAAATAAATTAAAGAAAACTACAAAAGAATAAATATACGTATTGCAATCTCTATCACAAAAAAAAAAAGAATATGACCTTGAGTTTTATATTTTAATACTATTGAATACTTAGGATATCCCCCGAGTTTGGGACCTTGGCTATGGTTGACCCTTGTCCCACACACACATGGAATGGTCTCTGTCGACCATGTCTGACAGAAGGGTAATCATGTGAGTCATAGATTGGAATAAATCATTGCCATCACCCACCTTGTTCTCCATGTGTGTTCAATTTCTATCCATTCCCTTTTCCATAACTGGAAGAATATCTGTTTTATGTTATCACGATAAACATATGTGAAAAGGAGGAGGTTATGCTGATACAGAGAGAAAAAAACTACATTACCATGTTTTGTCTCATTCTTGTTTGTTGACAAGTGTACGGAATCATAATTTTTCTGTTTAGAGCTTATGTTTACTCTGTATGTGTGTCTGGGGGGAGAGAGAGAGAGAGAGAGAGAGAGGAGAGAGGAGAGAGAGAGAGAGAGAGAGAGAGAGAGAGCTTGTGTTTACTGTCTGTATGTGTCTGTGGTGTGTCGAGAGAGAGAGAGAGACTCATTGAGATTCTTAGCCGCACTGAACAATGAGCTAGCTTTAGTGGAGAATACATGTCCTTTGTAGATTCGGAGATAGGAGAGAGCAGGCAACCTCGGTTCCACCACCTCCTTACATCGACGCTGAATGAATGAGAACTCACTATATATACGTACAACACCCTCTCAGACCTCCACGCTGCGGAGTGGAGTTGGACTTGGAGAGAAGTTCTGTGGTGAAATATGTCGTGTCATCATCATCATCATGAATGTACTGAATACGTGCAGCAGGAATGCTTCGAATGCGAGCGCGTGTATTCCCCGACCACCGACTTGCGAGTATGACTGCAGGGAATGTTCTTCGTATCATGAAGCAGACGGAGTAGCTATCCTAGCGCGCATAACAGCAACTTCAAGCGATCAACGCTTGGGCGAGCTAGGAGCTTTGGCAAGTACTGCCTTTGCCATGGTAGGAATCCTTCTTCTCGGAGCGTTTTCTATCTTGGGTTGGCGTTGTTAGCTCTTCCTTCTTCTTTATGTGCATGAAACTCATTCAGCCTTACCTTGTTCTCTGTCTGTTAATCAGCCTCACTTCTTCTCTGCGCATGAGACTGATTTGTTTCTTCTGTTTCTTGATCGAAGTACGAAGGACGTAAGGCGAAGGTGGATCCGGAGCATGCTCAGAAGCATCAACTTGAGGCAGGTGCTGGGGCGCTTGGGGCAGTCCTGTCAGCTGGATATGCCTACAACGAGCACCGCCAGAAGAACGCCCACAATGGTCAACGCTATGAGTGAAGCAAGAACTTGTGCTGTACTTATCAAGAGCTATATATAACTGATACACAAGATACGACAATCCCGCAGACTGATTGTCGTCTCTCTTTCAAGAATAAACTACTTATAATTATCTCCACACTTTGATTTGATGAAAAGTCTCTCTCTCTCACACACACACGTTGAAACGAATTTTAAGGCTACGCTTGTCAGCCCAACATGGAGGTGGATGCAGTATCATACTATCTTGAAGACAAGCGTTTATATATCTCGTCCTTTCATCTATGTAGCGTTA